>CADDXX010000955.1:78776-90060 GCA_902810485.1 Alauda arvensis | reverse complement strand
AGAATTCTGAGGGGAAAATGGTCAAAATTCTGAGGGGGAAAATGGTCACAAACCTTGAGGGGAAAAAAGGTCAAAAATCCTGAGGGAAAAAAGGTCACAAACCTTGAGGAGGAAAAAGGTCAAAAATCCTCAGGGAAAAGGCCACAAACCCTGAGGGGGAAAAGGTCAAAAACCTCGAGGGGGAGAAAGGTCAAAAATCCTGAGGGGGAAAAAGGTCAAAATGCTGAGGGAAAACCACCCAAAATTCTGATGGGAACAGGCCAAAAATTCTGAGGGGAAAAGGGTCAAAATTCTGAGGGGAAAATGGTCAAAAATGCTGAGGGAAAATGGTCAAAAATGCTGAGGGGAAAATGGTCAAAATTCTGAGGGGAAAATGGTCAAAATTCTGAGGGGAAAATGTGAATTATCCCTATAAAAGCTGGAAGAGGGAATAGAGGACACAGACACACAGCCAGGATTAGTGACACTCCAGCTACCGCTCTAATTAGCAGCTACTTAATTGCAATTAATTGCTTTGGTGGCAGCTATTGCTTTTCTACAAGCACACAGAAGCRAGGGGAGCATCCTAGATTTCCTAGGAAAGCAAGGAAAGGCAGGGAATTTTCTGCTCCTACTGAAGGGAACCAGCACTGCRATGATGGGAATAAGACATTGGACACATACACAAAGTCTCCATTTCTCACAGGAGTGTTGCAACTGTTCCACCTACCAAAAAAACGGGGAAAAAACATTAAATCCTTGGTTTCTGCCTCAAATCTTTCCACGCTGCAGCTTCCAGAGGGAGAAATAATCCCAGATATTTTTATTTTTTTAGGATGGGCTTTGGGAATAAGTACCAAAGCACTGAATGGTTGGAGAGCATTCCCAGAGACCCAAACCCTTTGCAGATATTTTTTTTCCTGCTGATTTTAGACATCACAAGTGCACACTTATGGAAAAAATATCCCTAATTTCTGGTTTTATGGGAATTACTGATATAAAGTGGAATAATATGGAAATTATGGAAAAATATGGAAATATGGAGAACTAAACCAGTGTTATTCACTATTTCCAGGGGAAAAAACCTATGGAATGGCTTGTTCCAAGTTAAAATCACCTGTTAGGATAGGGAGTTTTAGTGGGATACAGTTACCTAATTAATTAAATATTTGCTTATTAATCACCCATCCTAAGGAGGAAGGGAGCACCTTAGCCATCAGTACTGAAACATTCCCAGCTGGACTCCTTTCCATGTGTTTTTACCAGCAATTCCCAGGAATTCTGAGCCAAGCTCCCTAAGGTGAGAACCAAAAAAACCACAGGGGAGATCCCATAAAATCCTCCCAGGACTGGGAATACAGGAATTCCCAAACTCCCTTTGGGTTTGATGGGCTCAAAGCAGATGGGGTGAGGCTGGCCTGGAAAAAGATCCAAAATAATTAAAATTCCATGGGGGAGCAGCTCCACTTTGGTGGATGTTCCTTTGTTGGGATTCTGGGATGGAGCTGGAAGGAAACTCCAGCTTTCAGCCGTACATTGGGAATTCTTTGCCATTGGGAATTATCTGTTCTCATCCCCCGTTCCCCATTCCCAGAAAATTCTGAGGGGGAAAAAAAGGCAGAAAATTCTGAGGGGAAAGGTCAAAAAACTCAGGGGAAAAAAACCTATGGCATGGCTTCCTCCAAGCTGAAATCTGTTAGAACAGCAGGAATAAACTGGGAATTCCAGCGGGATACAATTCCCTAATTAATTAAATATTTCCCAATTTTTTTTCCCCATTCCCAAGCCCGGGCTGGGAAGGGTGCCGTGTTCCCAGACTCACTTGGGTTTGATGGAGTCCAGGGGCGCCTCCTCCAGCAGGTCGTAGATGTAGTTGTTGTAGATCTCAATGTAGGACACGAAGACGCCGTAGACGTTGTCCTCGTCCACCTCCTGCGCCCGGCACTGCTCCTGCACCTCCATCATGTCGGCAAACTCGGGATCCAGCTGCTTCCTGCGGGGATCCACAGCGGCTGGGACGGCGTTCCCGGGGAGACAGGGCAGCCCAGGGGCAGAGCTCAGGGGTTGGGAGGGGAAATGGGAGAGAGCCAGGAGAGTTGTGGTGCCTGAGGGGGGAAATGTGCGGGGCCAGGAGTTGGAATTCTGTGATCTAAATGAGGGAATTCCGTGGTTCAACTGAGGGAATTCCATGGTCCAGCTGAGGGAATTCCATGGTTGGAACTCCATGATCCAGCTGAGGGAATTCCATGCTGGAAATTCCATGATTCAGCTGAGGGAATACCATGGTTGGAATTCCACAATCCAACCAAGGGAATTCCATGGTTAGAATTCCACAATCTAACTGAGGGAATTCCATGGTCCAACCAAGGGAATTCCACAATCCGGCTAAGGAACTTCCATGGTTGGAATTCCACAATCCAGCTGAGAGAATTCCACAGTTGGAACTCCACGATCCAGCTGAGGGAACTGCATGATCCAACTGAGGGAATTCCATGGTGGAAATTCCACAATCCAGCTGAGGGAATGCCATGGTTAGAATTCCATTATCCAACCGAGGGAACTCCATGGTAGAAATTCCATGATCCAGCTGAGGGAATTTCATGGTTGGAATTCCATGATCCCACTGAGGGAATTCGATGATCCCACTGAGGGAATTTCCTTGGTTCTACGGAAGTATTTCCAAATTGAACTCCACAGGATTCTGAGGGGGCAAAGGCCCAAAATTCTAAGGGAAACAAGGCTGAAATTTCTGAGGGCAAAAGTCCAAAATTCTGAGGGGACAAAAGGCTGAAAATTCTGATGGAAAAGGTCAAAGACTCAGGGAAAAAAAAGCTATGGAATGGCTTCCTCCAAGCTGAAATKTCCTGTTAGAACAGCAGGAATAAATTGGGAATTTCACTGGGATACAATTACTTAATTAATTAAATAGTTGCCAATTTTTTCCCCACCCCATTTTTTCCTTCCTTTCCTCAAGGGAAGAGCCCAGGAGAAGCCAAATCCCATTTCTAGGGAATAAACAATTCCCTCTGGTGTTCCCAGAGCCACTCACTTCCCAGCTGGRGTTTTTGGGGTGGGCAGGGCCTCTCTCCTCTGGCGTTCCAGCAGAGCCTCCACCTCGCTCTGCACCTCCACCCCGTTCTTCTCATCCAGCTTGAAAACCTGAGGGGGAAAACCAGGAATTTCAGCCAATTCCAACATCCAGGTGCTGGCCAGCAGAGCGTTATTTGAGTCATTAATTAGGCTGATTAATTGGCACTCGAGCCAGCGAGATGTGGCAGAAATTATTTGCAAAACAATGTTTTGTAAAAGCTCCCAAGGATGAGAGCTCCAGGGTTATTTCAGTATATTTTAGTGCACACCTTTGGAAAAAAAGTATCCCTGATTCCATGAGGACAGAATTAATTTTTGGCTTWATGGGAATTACTGAATTGGAATAATATGGACATATGGAGCACCAAGCCAGTGTTTTTCACTGTTTCCAGGGAAAAAAGGCCATGGAGTGGCTTCCTGCATGTTGAAATCACCTGTTAGAACAGCAGGAATAGACTGGGAATTCCAGTGGGATACAACTGCCTAATTAATTAAATAGTTGCTTATTAATCACCCATCCTAACGAGGGAGGTAGCACCTTGGCCATCAGGACTGAAACATTCCTGGCTGGACTCCTTTCCATGTGTTTTTAACAGATTTCTCCAAGGACGGGCTTGAGGAATAATCACCGAACCACGGAAAGGTTTGAGAGCATTCCCAGAAATCCAAACCCTTTTGGAACAAGGACCCTGGCATTGGGTTTTTCCCTCTCCCAAGCCCTCCAGGGGCAGGTCTGGAGCGGAAATCCATGGATCTGGGGAGGCACTCACGAATCTCTTGGCCTGGAAGGGGCCGATGCTGTTGAAGATCATGGCCAGGCAGCGGGGCAGGAGCCCCCCGTCCCCGGGAGAGCCCGTCATGGTGTGGGTCTTGCCGCTGCCCGTCACTCCATAGGTGAACAGGAGCCCTGGGAATGCAGGGAAAGGGGATGGAACAACAGCATTGGGAAAAGTAAAACCTCACCTCAAATATTGCACACCACCAACAGCGCTGGCAGCTCCCGCTGATGGTCTGGGAATGTCCATCACCCTTTCCCATCCCACCCCTGGAATATTCCAGACTGGATGGGGCTCAGAGCACCCTSGGATAGTGGGAGGTTTTCCTGCCCATGGAATGGGAGCTTTAATGCCCTTCCCATGGATTTTATGGTTTGGGAAGTGGTGCTGCTTTTTTTTTTTTTTTTTTGCCATTTGTTGCTTTTTTGGGGAGTTGAAAACGTGCTTTGCTAAAAGTCCCCAAATTCTGATTTGGCAATTTGCAGCTCCCATGAAACCACGGGAAAACTTGGGACAGCAGGAAGAAGGATCTGGATGCACGATTCAGGGAATTCCAGAAAGCTTTGGGTGGGAAGGGACCTTAAAGCCAATCCCATTGCCAAAGGCAGGGACACCTCCTGCTAAGCCAAGGCTGCTCCAACAACACTTCCATGACTCTGGATCATCCATTCCCACCCAAATATCCCAGGATTCCTACTCCAGAGAGAGCTTCCAGCTGAGCCACAATTCCAAACAAACCTCAGGAGCACTGGATCCTCCATTCCCACCCAAAGCCCAGGATTCCTACTCCAAAAAGAGCTTCCAGCTAAGCCACAATTCCAAACAAAGCTCGGGATCATCCATTCCCACCCAAACATCCCAGGATTCCTATTACAGAAAGAGCTTCCAGGGATGTTTTGTGAGGAGGTGAGCCACAATTCCAAACAAACCTCAGGATCTATTCCCACCCAAACATCCCAGGATTCCTGTTCCAGAAACAGCTCCCAGGGGTGTTGTGTGAGGAGCTGAGCCATTCCAAACAAACCCTGGGAGCAGAGGGATCCTGGGAATGGGGAGTGCAGGGGAGGGAGAGCTCTGCTCACCGTTCTTGCCGCGGATCAGATCCTCCACCAGGGGCTTGGCCACCACATCAAAGAGCTCCTTCTGCGCCACCAGAGTGCCAAACACCTCCTTGAAGGAATACTGGGTCTGCCAAGAGAGGGAACAGCAGCCTGGAATTCCAGCTCCATGTCCTGCAGGATCCCAGGGAGCAGAGGATTCCCAGTGCACAGCGAAAAGCTGGGATTTCCTTCCAGCTCCAGCCCAGAATCCCAGCAAAGGAACACCCACCATGGCCAAAGTGGAGCTGCTCCCTCATGGAATTTGATTGATTTGGGATTTTTTTTCCAGGTCAGCCTCAGTTCTCAGTTCTAACTATAAAGCTGGTTTTATTGTTTAATGAGTTATTTTAATGAATTTTAATTAATTTTAAAATTAATTTCAGTAGCCCTAAATTTCAAGCTGTCTAAAAATTTTTAATGAATTATTTTAATGAATTTGAATGGATTTTAAAAGCCCTAAATTTCAAGCTGGTTTTATTTTTAATGGATTATTTTAATGGATTTGAATGAATTTTGAAATTATTTTTATAGCCCTAAATTTCAAGCTGATTTAATTTTTAATTAATTATTTTAATGAATGTGAATGAATTTTAATAGTCCTAAATTCCAAGGTGGTTTAATTTTTTAATGAGTTATTTTAATGAATTTGAATGAAATCTAAAATTAATTTTATTAGTCCTAAATTTTGAGCTGGTTTTACTTTTTTTAAAATGAGTTATTTTAATTCATTAAAATTAACTTTAAATTATTTTTAAAATTAATTTCAATCCTAAATTTTTAAAATTCTGATGGCAATTTTTGAGAACTCTTTCTTAGGGAAATACCTGAATTCAAAATTTCTGAACAAAACCTCATTTAACTAAATCAACACTTAATTAATTAAGCTTTTCCTGTTCTATTTAAACCTTTGAAAAGCCCTCCATGCACTTCCCATAGGAATTTTCCTGCTGAAACTGCAAACAGAATATTCCCCATTCCCACCTGGAGAAGCTGTGGATTCCTTATCCCYGGAATATCCCAGGCTGGATCACTCTGGGATGGTGGGAGATTTCCCTGCCCTTGGATGAGCTTTGGGGTCCTCCCCATCCATTTCATCTTTTGGGAAGTGACGCTTTATTTTTTCTCCCAGCTGGGTTTTTGGGTTAAAAACGTTCGGATTTTGCACCCTGCGAGTCCCACAGATCATTGGAGCTGGGTGGAATTCATGGAATCCGTGGAATTCCAAAGCGCTTTGGGCGGGGACACCTCCCCCTGATCCGGGCGGCTCCAGGGACACTGCCCGGCGCTTCCAGGAGAATTCCCGGGGGATTCCGGTCGGGAATGGGCTCACCTCGCGGTACTCGCCGTTGCGGCAGACGCGGAACCCCTCGGGAGGGTGGATCTGCACCGTGGTGTTGTTGATGACCTCGATGCAGCACTCCTGGTCTGCCCGGCTCAGCGGCCGCACCCGGCAGTACACCTGGAACGGCGGGATAGACCGGGAATGGACCCGGGATAAACCGGGAATGGACCCGGGAATACACCTGGAACAGCGGGAATAACCGGGAATATAACCGGGATAAACCGGGAATGGACCCAGCAGTACACCTGGAACAGCGGGATAGACCGGGATAAACCGGGAATGGACCCGGGAATACACCTGGAACGGGAATAACCGGGAACTGAACCGGGATAAACCGGGAATATAACCGGGCATAAACCCGGCAGTACACCTGGAACAACGGGAATATAACCGGGAATATAACCGGGAATGAACCCGGGATAAACTGGGAMTTAACCTGGGAATGGACCCGGGATAAACCGGGCATAAACCCGGGAGTACACCTGGAAGGAGGAAAACAGAGATAAACCCGGGAATAAACGTGGGAATGGACCCGGCAATAAAGCTGGGAGTGAGGAAAGGTGGGAATCAAAGGAGCTCGGGATGAAGCCGGGAATGAACCGGGGAATTCGGAGAGGTGGGAATCAGGGCAGCCCGGGATGAAGCCGGGAATTCGGAGGTGTGGGAATCAAGGGAGTTCAGGATGAAGCCGGGAATTCGGAGAGGTGGGAATGAGGGGAGCTCGGGATGAAGCCGGGAATGAACCGGGAATTCGGAGAGGAGAGCTGGGGATCAGGGCAGCTCGGGACGAGCCCCGGCCGGCCCGCACTCACCCCCACCGGGTCCTTCAGCGTGGGGTTCGTGCCCTTCCTCGGCCTGCGCGGCGTCTTGGCCCTACTGAGGGGAGAGAGCCGTGACGGGAACGGGAACGGGACAGGCACGGGAAAGGAACGGGACAGGCACGGGACAGGCACGGGAAAGGAACGGGACAGGCACGGGAAAGGAACGGGACAGGCACGGGACAGGCCGGGACAAGCACGGGAAAGACCGGGACAGGCACGGGACAGGCACGGAAAGACCGGGAAAGACCGGGACAGGCCGGGAAAGGAACGGGAAAGACCGGAAAAGGTCCGGGAAAGGCCGGGAAGCGCTGGGGGGGAACCGGCAGAGGAGAGGGAGGGGGAAAGGAACCGGGGGCAGAGGGGAAACAACCGAGGGAACGGGGAAAGGGTGGGGAGGGACGGGGAGAACTGGGAACACGGGAGGAGAGGGACGGGGAGAACCGGAATAACGGGAGGAGAGGCACGGGGAGAGCCGGGATAACGGGAAGAGAGGCACGGGGGGAGCCCCGCGATAGCGAAACCCGGGGAAGCGCCGCGGGCAGCCCCGAAGGGCGGCACCGGGCGGAGCCGCCCCGCACCGAGAACCACCACCCCCCACCCCGCCCCAGACCGCCCCATCCCGCCCCGTCCCCTCGCCAAGGGGCTGCCCAGGAGCTACTCACGCCGCCTTCATGTCGCCGGTGCTGTCGCGACAGGGCCCGGGGGTCGCGCTCCGCGGCTGGCACCGCGCGCCCGCCGCGATTCAAATCCCACCAATCAGCGCCCGCCGCCTCGCCAAGGGGCTGCCCAGGAGCCACTCACGCCGCCTTCATGTCGCCGCTGCTGTCGCGACAGGGCCCGGGGGTCGCGCTCCGCGGCTGGCACCGCGCGCCCGCCGCGATTCAAATCCCACCAATCAGCGCCCGCCGCCCCGCTGACGTCATCACGCACGGCGTCACCATGGAGACGAAGAAGGGGCGCGGCCATGGTGGTGGGCGCCCCCTGCTGGTGGCGGTGGTGGAAGGGGGGAGAGGCCGCGGGTTCGAATCCCGGCCCCGACCGATCCCGCTTTTTCCGGGTTTTTCCCCTTTTTTAATTCCAATATTTCGGTAAAACAGGTGGAATGCAAACTGTTTGCAAGGTCAGGGCTTCCCTGCGTGCCTGCCTGGAGGTGAATCAGTCACTCAGTTAATTCCCGACCCAATGGAAAGGTGTGAATTCCCAGCCTGTGGAAAAAGAATTAAATCCCAACCTGTTGGAATTAATTCCCAACATGTGGGAAAATGAGTTAATTCCCAACCCGATGGCAATGAATAAATTCCCAACCTGATGGAATTAATTCCCAACCCGATGGAAATTAGTTAATTCCCAACCCGTTGGAAACGAGTTAATTCCCAACCTGTTGGAATTCATTCCCAACCCGATGGAAACGAGTTAATTCCCAACCTGTGGGAAATGATCCATGGCAGAAAATAACCATGGAAATGTGGTGTTGGGACATGTGGGAAAAATCTGGCAGAACAAATCCAGGGAAAAGCAAAATGTCTGCCAAGGGARTGGATTCCAATGGGGAATTGGGCTGAGGGATTCAATTCCTTTTAAATTCCAGGGAATTCCCAWTTTTAGTCCAAATTCCTGAATGTTTCCACTTCAAGGATATTGGAAAAAAAAAGGGATAAAATGACCTGGAGGATCCTGAAATTCCCACTCTTTTCCAGCTTTTCCAAATCCATGTGGGTTAGGAGGGATGAGGGAGGTTCGCTGGAATTTGATCCCAAAATTCCTGGATTTGCTGTGGATCAACATTCCACAAATAAATATCCCGGTTTATTTCCTTGGAACAAATGGACACGGAGTTTTCCTTTCTCCTGGGAAGGGAATTGAGGGAAATCCAGAAATTTTTTTGGTAAAAAGCCGGAAAAATCCTCTCCCTGTGCCTCTCCAAGATCCAGCATCACCCCTTCCATGGGTTCAGGACCTCATGGAATTCTGGCATTCCATCCCATCGGGAATGCAGTTTTCCCAAAAATTCCCTGCACTGGAGAGGACGGGAGGATTTCAGGTCAAAAGTTGAACGACCTGGAATAATCCTGGGATGATTCCCGGTGTTTTTCCRGGCTCTCCAATCCCAGATTCCTCCCCGGTCACGGCAGCTCCCAAAGTAAATAAACTCTGGAATTATCAGCAGTGATCTCCAAAGGGATTCGTTTTCCCAGGAATWTTTTTATTATTAAGCAGATTGAAATCAGTGATTTATATTAATTTAAATCAAACCGTCGGAAAAACAATTCCAGTGCTTATAAATATCCCGAAAATCACGGTCAGCTTTCCCAAGGATTGATTCATCCCGGATTTAACCCGTTCATCCCAGATTTCATTGTGTTCTCCCGAATTCCGGGAGCTCCCAAAGTGCAGCAGTCAGACCTCGGCAAAGGCAATTAAAGGAAATTAATGGAAGTGAGATTATCCAGGAAAGAATTCCCAAAGAATAAAGTGTGTGCCGTGCTCCTGCAGGAAAAATCCAAGAGGAAAACCTGGATCCTGGAAAAGGCTGAGAGCTCTGGGCTCTTCCTGCAAAATCCAGGAGCAGCAGGGAAGGAAAGCAAGGAACAACAGAGGGGAAAAATCCTGGGAATTCTTTGAAATCCCAAAGTGATTTTAATCCCTGAGCTGTCCCAAATCCTGCTTTTYTCCTGGCACCTCCCCACGGATCCCAATCCCATCCCTCATCCAAGGAAAACATCAGAGAGCTCCCGGGAGGGTGGGGCCATCCCCGATCCCTGGATCCATCCCAGGAATACCCGGGACAGGATGGAATTCCTTAATTCCATCCCCCAGGTGGAAACTCAGAATTCCCATGGGAATGAACTCCTCAGGATTTCCCAGAATTGGACCCTGGAAGGGCTTTCCTGCGGGAACATCCCACCGAAGCTCTCCTGGAATCCCTTTTCCGGGATAATAGTAAAGTAAAAATAGTGGGAATTAAAACAGGAGGGAATCTCCCATCCCTCCATCCCACCTTTCCAGGCACTTGGGCTGAGCGTAAGGCTCGAAATTCCAAAGCAATTCCACCTCCAAGGGGGAAAGGGGAATTAGGGAGGGCTTGGCTTCCCCGGGAATCTCCCAGCCGGTGATGCCAGCATTCCCTGGATTTCTCCCCCGGGCAGACCTGAGGGATCCTGGATGCTTTGGGAAGCAGGAGCGCTCCCCTCCCTTTTCAGGGATCGAATCCTGCTTGTTTGATGCTTTCCCTGTGGATAACAGCGGGACTGGAAACGTTTCCCATCCACGGATAAAAGCAGTGCAGTTTTCCCTTGGGAGATTCCCAAAGAAACATTTCCAGGTGATCAGAGTCCCCCTCATCCACATGGACACCTCTGGAACGGGGCTGCTCCCGGAAATCCCAGGCAGTCCCTGATCCTAGCGGGATTTTTCCCGGGGAAGGGGCTCGGGCCGGAGGCTGCGGAAGCAGATCCCGAGGATGGCGAGGTTGGCGGCCACTCCCATTCCCAGGGATCCAAAGGTTTCCAGGGAAGAGGGAAGGGGTAGCTCCTCCCGCCGCTCCGCCATGTCCATGGAGACGGCCTCCAGCTGGAAGAGTGTTCCCAGGATCCCGCAGATGTGGAAAACCTGGTGGCTGTGCCCTGCGACAGGAAACTCCATGGAAATTCCCAGAAATTCCCTGGGYGTTTGGCTGGGCCAGGYGGGTTCCACATYCCYGGGATGCTCCRGGGGYTTGGAGCRCTCTGGGATAGTGGGAGGTGGCCCTGCCCATCCAAAGCGTCCCAGAATTCCGGGAATCCAGGAATTCTCAGGCACTTCAGTTGGTATCCATGGAATATTTACCCTACAAATTCCTGCTCCCGATTCCTGGGGGTTTTGTTCTTTTCTTAAATCCTATTCCCAATGCCTGTGGCTCCAGGGGGTTTATTCCTGGGATTCTATGGGATTTATTCCCAACATTCCCAGGGTCCATTCCCACCATTCCCTGGGTCCATTCCCGCCATTCCCAGTGTCATTCCCGGCACTCCCAGTGTCATTCCCGGCATTCCCAGTGGCTCACCGACGAGGTCGAAGCTCCCCGGCGCCAGGCGCTCGGGCAGGCGGGAGGTGAAGCTCAGGAAGGTGAGGAGGGCGCAGAGGCTGTGCCGGGAATGCGGCAGGAGCGAGGGCTCGGAGCCGCCCCGGGAGAGCTGC
>CADDXX010000955.1:59923-73638 GCA_902810485.1 Alauda arvensis | reverse complement strand
TTTCCTTTCCTTTCCTTTCCTTTCCTTTCCTTTCCTTTCCTTTCCTTTCCTTTCCTTTCCTTTCCTTTCCTTTCCTTTCCTTTCCTTTCCTTTCCCTTCCCTATGGAAAATCCCTCCCCCTGGCACGGCTCTCCCGGGCACATCCCTCGCTCCGTGCCAGCGCTCCGGCGTTTTTCCACGGCCGGGAATATTCGGGAATTCAGGATCAGCCCCCGAGCGCTTTTCCAGCGGCTCCAGGAGAGCGGGAGCGGCGCTGGAAAYCCCCGGGAGCAGCGCGGGCCGTGCCGGGATCGTTCCCGGCGGGACAACGGCGCCTTTGTGGGAGTTGTTGTCGCCGCTGGAATTCGCCGGGACCCGCCGGGAGCGGCCGCTTTCGCATCCCGCAGATCCCAGCCGCGGGATTGGGGGATCCCAGAGCCCGCCCCGCTCCCGGGCGAAACTTCCCGGGAATTCCCCGCACCGGGAGGGCCGGGAATGCTCCCGCTGCTCCAGCGCTCCCGGCGCCTTCCCCATTCCCGCATTCCCGAACTTCCCGGGAGCCGCCGCTCGGGATCAGCGGGAAAAGCCGGGAATGCCGGAGGGAAGGGGGATGAAACCCCCCGGGACTTACGGAGCCGCTCGGGAGCCGCCGCGGGATGCGGCGTTTTCCAGCGCTGCCTCCAAATCCCGGGATTACTCAACTGGGAATAAACACTGCCCACATGGCGGGCGCGGCTTTTCCAGAGGCGCGATCCCGCGGGATGATCCCGGAGCCGGCAATTCCCGGCTTTTGGGAGGGAATGGATCCCTGGCTCGTCCAAGGAAAATAAAAAAAAAAGGTTCCCAAAGAAACCCGGAAATCGGCGCGGCCAAAGGCGGCCGGGATCGGATCCAGCGGCGAGGAAGTGGAAAAAAGGCAGGAAAAAATAAAAATTCCCAGCCCTGCCCGGGCATCTCCCGCTCCCAGCGCCGCTGGAAAACTCCCGCAGCTCTTCCCGAGCAGCCCGGGAATTCCGGCTCATTCCCACCGTATTCCCAGTTGGGCGGGAATAATTCCCAGCCTGGAGGGTTTCCTGTTCTGCTTCCCAAAGATCTGCYGCTTTTCCTGCGGTTTTCCACTGGGAACGGCTTTCCCGAAGTTTGGGGTGATTCCAGAGGGATGGGCAGGCTCCGCCTATTATGAATTATTACTAATTATTATAATTTATTATTATAATTAATTATCAGGAATTGGGAGAAGCGGAGCCGGGCAGGGCTGGTGGATCCCCAGCTCCATCCCGAACTTCAATCCCACGGGAAATCCCTGGGAATTCCTGGGAATTAACCCCGTCCCTGCCAGCACYGGCACACGGCTCTTTTCAATCCCAACGTGCCAAGGGATGGGAATCACCCGGGAATATTTTGGGTGGGATGGGCAGGGCCACCTTTCCCACCTTTCCCTATCCCAGGCTGCTCCAACCCCACCTTGGACATTCCCGGGATTCAGGGGCAGCCACAGCTGCTCTGGGAATTCCTTCCCAAAATCCATCTAAACCTCCCCTTCCCCAGCCATTCCCTCCATCCCTGATCCCAACCCCTCCCCAGCTCTCCCTGCATTCCTGGAAGGGGCTCTGGGATTCCCTGGAGCTGCATTTCCCCATTCCCGTATTTTTAGTGACCCCTCCATCCAAATAATCCTTTAACAAATCCCAAAAAACTCCAAACGAGCTGGATTTACCAGGAATAATTCCCACCAGGAATCCACCACTTGTGCTCCTTCCCTCCATCACCAAACCCTGAATTAGCAGGAAAAAAAATCCACCTTTTCCCACTTTTCCAGCAGGAAAACCACCTTAAAAACACCACACCTCAAAGCCACCACAGGGAAAAAAAAAAATTTGGAATACATTTGGAAAACAAAACATTTGGAAAACAAAACATTTGGAAAATAACAGAGACATCCCAAGGTTTTCTTTTTCTTCCTTAAGATAAAAAAATTTATTTCCCAGTCTTAGAAAGCTTTCCAAGCATTCCCAATGTCCCATAGAAACGTAGGAGAAACCTCTTCCCGCCAAAAAAAATTCCGGAGGGGCGGAATACAAAACTAATCCTGTGCACATTGTGCTTAAAGAGCTTCCTGCCCGGAGCATCCTGTAAACAAATTATTGCATATTTTCCATCGGGATCCTCGGGAAAACCCCGCGGAATCCAACGAAATCCCAGCCAGGCCACGCCCGGGGAGGAGGGGAACGGGAATGAGCGGCTTCCAGGGAATGTCCCGCGTTCCTGGGAATGTTCCAGATTCCTGGGAATGTCCTGGGTTCCTGGGAATGTCCCGGATTCCAGGGAGGGTTGTGCTTGTGYTGTTGGGCTGGGGGAGGCACAGGGAGGGGATCCCATGGGAAGAGCCAAGGGATCTCTGGATGGAAATCCGGGATCAAAGTCGGTCCTGGTCCCAAAGATCTCTGGGAGTTTGGAGATGGAAAATGGACAGAGAAATCCTGAACTGGGATGAGCTCTCCAAGAAGTTCTGGGGATGGGCTCCGTGGACAAGGATCTTCTTCCAAGCCGCGACGGGATTTAAGGAATATCAGGAATTCCTCATGGATTCTCCATGGAATTGCTGGGGATTCCTGGGAGCTCCACCTGTCTGAGGCCACCTCAAGGTGATGGAAGGGCAGGAGGTGGGACAGGAGGGACAACCTTGGAATGCCCATCCCAAACTTCCAGGGGTGTCCAYGGAGAGGGGATCCCATGGGAAGAGCCAAGGGATCTCCGGGTGAAAATCTGGGATCAAAGCCGGTCCTGGTCCCAAAGATCTTTGGGAGTTTGGAGATGGAAAATGACCAAAAAGATCCCAAACTGGAATGAATTCCATGAAGTTCTGGGCACTGCCGGCATGGCCAAGGATCCTCTTCCAGTGCACCAYGGAATCCCAGCTCCAMGGGAATTCCAGTGACTGGAATAAGGGATTCCAGCTCAGAGGGAATTCCAGTGACCAGGATAAGGAACCCAGCTCTGAAGGGACACCAGGATAAGGGATCCCAGCTCCAAGGGAATCCCAGTGACCGGGATAAGGGATCCCAGCTCCGAGGGGAGGCCGGTGCTGGTGACCTGAGGCTGGGTGCTCCAGGCTCCCAGTTGTGCTTCCATGATTCCGGGCACGCGTTTTCCACGAAAAAAACCCCTCCAGCTCCAGGATCTCCAGGCARGGAACCGGCAAAAAAATTCCAACGGCGGATTTCTCATCCCAAAACAGCGAATCCCTAGGGAAAACCACCCCCCCGTTAAAGCCACACTTTGCACTCCCAGGCCGCGGGCGATTCCCGAGGACGCCGCTCATCCCGCGGCAGCTGCTCCGACGCCAAGCCCCGCTCCCAGAGGCCCTGCAGGAGCTCTCCGGGCACGGACCGCGCTCCCAACACTCCTATGGCTTCTGCAAACCTTTTCCTGGGAAAAGGGAAAACCCCAAATCCCAACAAAACCCAACCCGAACCTCCGCGGGGAGGGCAGAGCAGTTCCAAACCCGCTTTTTATGTGTTTTTTTGGGGAATGCTCTGCAGGAAAAACAGAGGGAAGGGCGGGGCCCAGGCCTCAGTTGTGCTTGGCCCTCCCTCCCCGCAGGTAACTCTTCCACCTCTTGACGAAGTCCCTGAAGAGCGGCGCGTCGTCCACGGAGCCCAGCAGCTGCAGCTGGTTGATGTGCGTGGTGTGGTAGTCCCAGCGCGCCAGGTTGGGCGCCGTGCCCAGCATGAAGTGCCGCAGGTCGTAGACGCTGCCCGAGCCCGTGTCGAAGAGGGGCAGCATGGCCTTGAGCGAGGCCATGCCGCGCTCGTAGAGCCGCCGCGCCTCCTCGCCCAGCTTGTCCCCCGCCGTCTCCTTCAGGTCGTAGAGGCCGATCAGGGCGTACATGAAGCCGTTGAGCACGAAGGAGCTGGGCGACGTGGGGTACTCCTCGTACCACTCGTGCTTCCCCATGAACACGGCCTTGACGCCGCCCTGCTCCRCCGGCAGCCGGAAGGGCGCCGTGGCCCGCAGCGCCGCGCCCAGGAACGCCGGCTCCTTGGTCAGCTGGTAGGCCCTCACCAGCGTGGACATGGCCTGGCCCTGCGCCATGGCCGAGTACCAGCCCGGCTCCAGCGATTTGAAGCCCTCCCCCAGCTTCCTGGTGACCATGATGGGCCAGCCGCCGCGCTCGTCCTGGTGGCGCAGCAGCCAGCGGCTGGCGGCGAAGAAGGCGGCCATGTGCGCCGTGGCCGAGACGGTGACGTTGTCCAGSAGCCCGCGGCCCTTGGCCACCAGGCGCAGCACCCGCTTGGGCAGGATCTTGGTCTGCTTCACCGCCTTGGTGTTGGAGAGCCCCACGCCCTTGCGCAGGTCGGTCAGCAGGTCCCGCGTGAGCGTGCTCCAGGCGCCGCGCGCGCCGATGCCGTAGAAGATGTCGCGGTCGCGCAGGGCGATGAGCTGCGTGCTGGACACGTAGTGCACCGTGAAGGGCTGGCTCCTCTCYGTCGTCTCCAGCACCACCGAGACGCTGCCGTTGCCCAGCAGCTTCAGGTCGAAGGAGATGATGAAGTCGCGGGCGTTGTTGAGCTCCAGGGAGACGCCCTCGGAGCCCTCTGCGGAAAAGTGGGAAAGGGCTCGTTCAGCATGGAGGGATTCACGGATCCAWAGGGYTYRGAGAGGGTTCTGGAGRTGAGGCCCYGCTCCCRGGAGGGATTCCAAAGGTTTTAGGGAAGCCCTTCAATAATTYAGCAGKTCTGGGCTGCTTCAGCTGATTGGATTGGGAGTGAAGGGTAAGGAGTGAAGGGCTGGGAGTGAAATGGGTGGGGAATGAAGGACTGGGAATGAGGGACTGGGAATGAAAAGGGTAGGGAATGAAAAGGGTGGGAAATGAAGGATTGAGAATTAAAGACTGGGAATGAAGGACTGGGAATGAAAGGGGTGGGGAATGAGGGACCGGGAACAAAAGACTGGGAATGAGGGATTGGGAATGAAAAAGACGGGGAATGAGGAGTGGGGAAAGAACGGGGAACGAATGGGACAGAGAATGAAGAATTGGGAAGGAAGGATTGGAAATGAAGGACTGGGAATAAAGGATTGGGAGCAAAAAGGATGGGGAATGAAAAGGATGGAGAAAGGATGAAGGATGAAGAGGACAGGGAATGAAAGATTGGGAATGAAAAGGATTGGGAATGAAAAGGATGCGGAATGAAGGACTGGGAATGAAAAGGACTGGGATGAAAGACTGGGAACAAAGGACTGGAATGAAGAATTTGGGAACAAACCCCAAACAAAACCCCAGCTCCCAACAACTCCCCGCTCCATCACCCACAGGAATTCCCCATGAACACCCACCTGGGCAGGAGAACTGCTTGACTGTGSTGAGCCGGGATTTGTCCCAGACGGAGGTGAGGGAGCAGCCCTTGGGCACCGTCCATTCCCCATTCCCGATGCCGTTGTTCCCGTCCCCCCCGGTCTCGTACACCTCCACGTGCGGCGCCTTCTCCGTCAGGTTCTTGCTGTAGTGGCTCAGCCCGTACTGGGCGATCTGGATGGGGTAGAAGTAGCCCTGAGGGCCCCACTGCGTGGAGAGAGGAACTCCTGCCCGGGAGAAAAAAAACATGGAAAAGGTGTTGGGATGAGGGAGAAATTCCTCTTCTGGAGCTCCGTTGGTGGGGCTGGTTGAGGGAAGGGCTGCGGAAGAGGGGGTTTCCTCTGCCACTGGTGACCCAGTCATCATTCCCACATTCCCAGCACCAAATCCAGGCCACTCTGTACTTCCAGCACAGTTTAAGGAGCACTTTCATCAGATTTTCAGGATCACCTCGATCCCAAAAACCCGGATTTCCCAGAAAACCCCACTTTCCACTCCGCTGATGCACTTGACCCTGTCACAGATCTCAACACTGCCACCCCCATTCCCACCACCAAATCCAGGCCACTCTGTACTTCCAGCACAGTTTAAGGAGCATTTCCAGGAGATTTTAAGGATCATCCAAACCCCAAAAATTCCTGCAAATCCTCTACTTCCCAACAAACCCCCACCTTCCATGCTGCTGATGCCCTCAACCCTGTCACGGACCTCAATGGTGCCACTCCCATTCCACATTCCCAATTCCCACCACCAAATCCACTTCTGGAACACTTCAAGGAATATGTCCAGGAGATTTTCAGGATCACCCCAATCCCAAAAATCCCTCTGCCTCCCTGCCCATGCACCTTCCATGCCGCTGATGCCCTTCACCCCATCATGGACCTCAACGGTGCCACTCCCATTCAACATTCCCACCTTCCCACCACCAAATCCACTCCTGACACACTTCAAGGAACACATCCAGGAGATTTCCAGGATCACCCCAATCCCAAAAACCCCTCTGCCTCCCTACCCACCCACCTTCCACGCCACTGATGCACTTGATCCCATAACAAACTTTGACAATGCCACTCCCATTCCACCTTCCCACCACCAGATCCACTCCTGGAACACTTCAAGGAGCACATCCAGGAGATTTTCCGGATCACCCCAATCCCAAAAACCCCTCTGCCTCCCTGCCTGCCCACCTTCCACGCCGCTGATGCACTTGACCCTGTCGCGGAGCTCGACGTTGTACCCCTCGAAGGACATGAAGACGCCGTGGGGCCGGTACGGGGCGCGCTGCGCGTACACCTTGGAGTAGCTGTGCGAGAACTCGAACCGCTCAAYCCCATCCGCCTGGGCGATCCTGCCGTACACCTGGAAGTACTTCTCCACCCAGCTGAAGGGCAGGAACACCTCGCTGCCCTCGCGCCGCCCCTTCACCGTGTGCTCCTCGTTGATGACGCAGTCGATCTCCTCGTACCGGGGCGCCGCCTTCCCCGCGTTCCCGGGAACGCCCGGGGCCCTGGGGGGATCCTGGGGAGAGGCCTCCTCGCTGTCGGGGCGCTCCGGGGCCTTGGGAAGGGYTTGGGAATGCTGGGAGCAGCGGGTCCAGAGCAGCAGCGAGAGCAGCGCCAGCAGAGAGTTTTGTTTCATTTTTGACTTGTAGTTGTTGCTGGCCAGGCAGCGCATGGTGCTGCATTCCTGGGGAAAAACGGGGAAAAACGGGATCAGGAGGGAGATTTGGGATGGTCCAGATGGGAATGGTGCTGCACATGGTGCTGCGTTCCTGGGGAAAACGGGGAATAATGGGATCAGGAGGGAGATTTGGGATGGTCCAGATGGGAATGGTGCTGCATTCCTGGGAAAAACGGGATCAGGAGAGATTTGGGATGGTCCAGATGGAAATGGCAAGGCAGCACATGGTGGAATATTCCTGGCAAAAACAGGGAATAATGGGATCAGGAGAGAAATCTGGGATGTTCTAGGTGGGAACAGTGCCCAGGCCAGGCAGCGCATGGTGCTGCATTCCTGGGGAAACAGGGAAAAATGGGATCAGGAGAGATTTGGGATGTGCTGGATGGGAATTACACCTGGGCCAAGCAGCGCATGATGTTGCATTCCTGGGGAAAACAGGGAATAATGGGGAAAAATGGGATCAGGAGGGAGATTTGGGATGGTCCAGATGGGAAATGCACCGGGGCCAGGCATTGCATGGTGCTGCATTCCTGGGAAAACAGGGAATAACAGGGAAAAACGGGATCAGGAGGGAGATTTGGGATGGTCCAGATGGGAATGGCAAGGCAGCACATGGTGGAATATTCCTGGGAAAAACAGGGAATAACGGGATCAGGAGAGAATCTGGGCTGTTCCGGATGGGAACGGTGCCCCTGTCAATGGCAGAGCCAACACTCCTGGGAATCAGGGAAATGTGGAACCAAGGAAATCCGGGGATCCCAACAGAGCCAGGAATAAACGGGAATGGGGAAACGAACGCTCTTACCTTAGGGAAAGGGAATTCGTGGAATTCTAACGCATCCCGAGCTTCCAGAGGCAAAAATTCTGGGATTTACGGATTCCTCTTGGGATTCCTGCAGGGAAAACTGGAAAAAAAACGAAGCTGCAGCAGGCCCGGATGGAGCTTTTCCTGGGAAATCCTGGAATTCCCAGGAAAAGCCTCAGAATTCCCAGGAAAATCCTCAGATTCCCAGGAAAATCCTCAGATTCCCTGAAAAACTCTGATTCCCAGGAAAATCCTGAGAATCCCCGAAAAATCCTGACGTTCTGAAGAAAATTCTCAGATTCCCAGGAAATTCTGCAGAATTCCAGGAAAATCCTCAGAATCCCAGGGAAATTCTCAGGGAATTCCAGAGCCCCTGTTTCTGCACCTCACATTCCCCCAGCCCATACCTCGTATTCCCGCACTTTCCCGCCCCTATTCCCGCATTCCCAGCGCTGTTCCCGTATTCCCAAATCCCAAATTCCCACCGCTCCCATTCCCTCATTCCAGGCTCYGGCAGCAACCCCGAGGCGGCCCGAGCACGCCCAGCCCCGCCAGCSCCGCGCGATCCCGCTGCCCTCTCTCTGTTCCCCGCTGCCGCTCCCGTTATTCCCCCGGCTCAGGCTGCCCCGATTCCCGTTATCCCGGGAATTCCCGGGAATCCCGGCCGGCTCCGTACCTGYGCCCAGGGCCTGGCGGGCGGCGGAACCCCCGCGCGGGGCAGCGGGGGGAGCACGGAGGGGCAGCGCCCGGGCCCCGCCCTCGCGCCCCGCAGCCAATGGGAGCGCGCGGGGGGCGGTGCGCGCCCGCGGCGCCAGCCAATAGGAAGGCGCGGCGCGGCTGTGCCGCCGCCACAACGGCGCCGGGTAGGGCAGGGCGGGGCGGGGCGGAGACGCCGCCGCCCCGGGGGCACCGGGGGGCACGGGAAGCGCTGTGGGCGCCGCCTCGCAGCCCCGGTACCGCCGCAGCCCCCGGTGGCACCGGCGCGGCCGGGGGAGAAGCGGCGGGAGCGGCCCCGCCCCGGCTTCCCGCGAGAGCGGCGGGGGCCAATCAGAACCGCGCGTTCGAGGGGCGGGGCTTCCGGGCGGAGCGCGGCGCTGATTGGCTGAGCGAGGCACCGCCCCCGGAGTGGTCACGTGGCGCGGCCGCGTGAGGCGGGGCCGGGCTCTGCCCTCGATAATTAACGGGAATTCATTAATAATTAATGAGCGGTTAATGACAGGGACCGCAGCGCGGCGGGCGGGGAGAGGCGGCTGGGCTGCCCTCAGGGAGAGCGGGGCTCGGGGGGGAGCGGCTGCGGCAGGGGAGGGTTGGGAATATCGGGAAAATTGGGAAAATTGGGAGAATTCCCACCTGGAAAATTCCCACCTGGAAAATTCCCACCTGGAAAACCTCCAGCCACGGAGCGGCTGCCAGGCGGGGCTGGAATCACGTCCCGGAGCGACCGAAAGCCTCTGGATGTGGCACGGCTGGAGTCCGTGATCCCGCAGGGCTTCTCCAGCAGGAACAATTCCATAATTCCCAACAAATTCCAAATCCTCCATCCCTAAAAACCACCCAGCTCGGGATGAAGCTGGCGCTGGATGATTCGATTCCAATCCAACGCTAATCCCGGGAATTCTGCACCCTGCCCACGAGGAGCTGCTACTGCAGAGTGGATCCCAGGCATGGAAAAAGCTGGAAAATCGGGAATTCCAAGAGGAATTGTTCTCCATGGCCTCACCAGCTCCTGGTTGATGGRTTCCCTTGATTTACCGGGAAAACCAATCCCGACCCAGCGCAGATTCCGGGTTGGAGGGAGCGGCACCTCTTGGACATCGATTCCCATCCCAGTTTTCCCTTGATTTTCCAAGGAGCTGGAATTGCTCCCATCAACCCCAACATTCCCATCTTCCCCTCATTCATTCCTAGAGCCAAAGGAAACATTCCCATCTTTTCCTTCCTCAGATCCAAAGGAAACTTTCCCATCTTTCCCTCGTTCCTTCCTCAGATCCCAAAGGGACTTTCCCATCTTTCCCTCATTTATTCCTCAGATCCAAAGGAAACATTCCCATCTGTTTTATTCCTCAGATCCAAAGGAAACTTTCCCTGTGGCCCAGCCCCATCCCGCCCTCCCAGAGCCAGCCGATCCCAGCTGGGATGCAGCGGGAAGCGCAGGAAGGGCTCCGGGCAGGAGTTTTCCATGGAAAAGCCGGAGCTGCAGTCAGAAGTTTTCCTTGGAGAAGGCGAAGCCGAAGCTSCGGCAGTGCCCGCGGATGACCCTGGCCAGCCCCGCGGAGCCGCAGAAGAACACGCGGACCTTCCCCCGCCGCTCCGCCGCCACCTTCCCGAACACCTGCAACGGGATCCGGGGCTTGGGATGAGCAAATCCGCAATTCCCTTCCAGCCCAGCCCATCCCATCATCCCGTGATCCCATTCCCCAATTCTCTGATCTCCCCAATTCTCTGATCCCATTCCGTGGTTTTCTGATCCCATTCCCCAATTCTCTGATCCCATGCCATCATTCCATGATCCCTGGATCTCCAGATCAGAAGCTTGGAGATCATCTTTCTATTCCCTTCCAACCCATTCCCTGACTCTCTGATTCCCATCCCATCATTCCATGATCCCATTCATTCCATGATCCCTGACCTATATCAGAGGCTTGGAACGAGCTCATCTCTCCATCCCCTCCCATCCCATTCCCTGACTCTCGGATCCCATTCCCTGACTCTCAGATCCCTCCCTTGGCACCGCTCCCTCTCTCCTCGCCCCCCAGCACTCCCATTCCCTGGATCGGGCAGTGGGATGTGATKATTCCCGCTCCCAGCTGACCGTGTCCCAGYGGGGGCGGCCGGGCTGGGTGCGTGTGCGGAGCCCGCTGATGGAATCGCGCTCYTCCCGCGCCGCCAGCAGATCCAGCGCCAGCTGCAGCCCCAGCGCCTTCACATCGCCCCTGCCCAGCGCCGAGGTCATGTACAGGTGCAGCTCCAGGAAATTCCCTGCCAATTCCAGGGATTCAGCAGGGATCCGGCCCGGTGGGGGCGGGGGGTTTTCCTGGGAATGGGGCTGGGCATTCCCGCTCACCTCCCGGCTCCAGCTCCGCCTGCTCCGCCTCCAGCTGGGCCAGGAGGCTCAGGAACCACTGCAGGTGCTGCTGATCCCGCATGATCCAGATGAAATCCACCTGGGAAGGCGGGAAAGCCTCTGCTGGGGCACCCACCGGATCCCGGCACCAGATCCCGCCCCCATTCCCAAGCCTCTGGCATTTGAGGGATGCTCCCGGGCTCTCCCCCCCCGGGACCCGGCAGCCCCGTATCCCAGTTCATTCCTGGATCCCAGATCCCCTCCTGCTCCCGTTCCCACCTTCCGGAGCGCCATCTCCTCATCCCGCCCTTCCTCGCTCCAGGAGAAGCCGCAGCTGGGGCAGCTCTGCTTCCGCCGCCGGTGCCTGCGCAGGGGACAGGCACCTCCTGATCCTTCCTGCCCATTCCTGCACTTTCCTGACTTTTCCTGCTCCTTCCCTCCCCTCCCTTCCCGGTGCCTGCCCGTGGCAGCGCCTTTCCCATGGCCCAGATTTCCAAGGAAAAGCCTGGCACCGCGGGAGTGAATCCCAAGGACTGCAGGACAGCTCTACCCGGGCTCCCATCCCAAATCCCACCGGGGCTGCAGCCTGGGACGCTCCCGATCCCGGGGGCCCACCGGAACATGATGCTCTGCAGGATGGAGGCCAAGGGCGTGATGCCGATGCCGGCTCCGATGAGGACGGCGTGCTCCGAGCTGAARATCCGCCGGCTCGGCCTTCCATAGGGACCGTCCAGGAAACACTGGGAGAGAGACAGAGACAGGGGCAGATCCAGCGTTCCAGGGGCAGATCCAGCAGTTCCAGGGGCAGAGCCAGCAGTTCCAGGGGCTGGAGCAGCTCCCAGGCGGAGGAGAAGGGCTCAAAGAGGATCAGGGAATTCGGGGTCTCCACGGGGTTTTGTGGGAGCAGGGAATGGGTGGRAAGGACGGGAGTTTTCCAGCAGGGCAGGGTTTGGATCAGCCCCAGGTGGGGTCAGCCATGCACAGGGATATGGGATGGAGCAGCTGGGAATGTGGGTGGGATGGGATGGGCAGGAACAGGGATGGGATGGTGGGAACAGGGATGGGATGGTGGGAACGTGGATGGGTTGGGCAGGAATGCTGATCCCAGCCCGTTTCCCGGGGTCCAGGAAAGGTGGGAATGTCCTCACCTTGACCTTGCAGCTCTGCTGGGTTTCCCTGGGCCCAGAGCCCTGTGAGGAGAGGGGAGCAGTGACCATCCCGCCTTCCCAAGCATTCCCAAAATCCCCTGGATTTAGGGTGTTTTCCCACTCAGGTGCACACGCAACTCCAGCTGTCAGTGCCACAACAATATCCAAGGAATTTCTTTCCAAAGAGCTTTTTTAAGGAGCTTTATCCCATTTGGGATCCACTCTGGGGTGGCTGGGACCCCTCCCTGTCCCCTGGGATCAGGGCCATGCTCACCCCCTGCTCCGGGTCCTTTCCCGGGAAAGCGGCTCCGGAGGCTCGGAATGCCGTCAGCTCCACGGCCCTGTCCCTGCCGGAGGCCACGGATCCTTCCTGGGAACAGGGGCTGGGAATCACCACTGGGATCACCCATCCCAGGGATCTGCTGGCACCCCAGCAGGGTCCCACAGAGTCCCATCCCATGGAGCACAGAATTCCATCAATCCCAAGTCCCATTCCATCCCATCCATCCATCCCGAATCCCATTCCAAAGGACACAAATTCCCATCCATCCCAAATCCTACCAATGGGATTTCAGGTCATTTCTGCCAGGGCAGTGTGACTCTGATGGAGGGACACAAATTCCCATTCCACAGGGACACAAATTCCCACTCCATGGAACAAAAATCCTTCAAGGCCAGACAAGCAGGGAATGTTCATCCCAAGGGATTCCCCAGCTGCAAACTGGGATGATCCCATGGGATCCGCTCCCCATCCAGCCACACCCATCCCATCCCTTTTGCTCTGATCCCAGTCCCACAACCCGACCTGTTCCCAGGGCCGGCTCCTCCGGCTCCTCCCGGGCGGATCCRGCTCCGGGCCGTGCAATTCCAGCTGCTGGAAGTACTCGTAGAGCTTGTTGGTCCATTGGCCCAGAGCCCGGATGTGCAGCCAGAGGGTTTCTGTGGGATCAACCCCAAAATCCTGGAATGAGCTGCACTGGGGAGAACTTCAAACCCAGCTCATCCCAATGGAAGCACCTTCCCTTTTCCCAGCTTGCTCCAAGCCCCATCCAAGCTGGGAAAACACCACCCTGGGGATGGAAAACGGATCCTGGGGATGGAAAATTGATCCCAGGGGATGGAACACAGATCCTGGGGGTGGGAAATGGATCCCAGGGGTGGGAACACAGATCCCAAGGATGGAAAACAAATCCCAGGGGATGGAACACAGATCTCAGGGGATGGAACATCAGGGACCTGTCTGCTCCGGGGCGCTGCTGATGGAGAAGGGATGCCACTCGTAGGCGGCGATGGCCGGGATGTTCAGGTAGATGTAATCCCCCGGCTGGAAGCRGAAGGATTTGGGCCTCTGGATCACCAGGTGGGTCACCTGCGGGAAAACGGGAGCAGGAAAACTGGGAATGCCCGGGGGATACCTGACTCTGCTTCCTGTCCCAGGAATTGTGGCGGAAATTCCGGGTTCTGGCTCCYTTTTTGGGTTCGTTCCCCATTCCCTGCCCAGTCTGGGCTGCACAAAATCCCAGTTTAGACTGGGCTCAAAAGATGGGATTTTGGGAAAMGAGKCCGAGTTCCAGGAGTTTTCGTTCTGCTCCGGTTGTTCCGTGAGTTTTCATTTGAGAAAAATAGGGGGAAAGGCTTGGAAATAAAGGAATTCCTTTTGCTTCCAGCTGCAAACTCCAGCTT
>CADDXX010000955.1:17375-49354 GCA_902810485.1 Alauda arvensis | reverse complement strand
ACCGAAACCCCAGCAAAACCCCCAAACAAGCCAGGAAATAACGGGTGGGGAGGGGGAAAGAAGCGAAAAATAGGAAAACCACCCCAAAAAAAAAAAGAGTGGGCGGGAGGTGGCCGGGGGCAGGCGGGGCGCGAACCCGCGGTGGGGAAGCCCCTTCCCCTCATCCCCCTCCCCGCCCCGCCGGGCCCTCGGCGCTGCCCCGGGGAGGCTTCMCCGAGCCCCGGCCCCGCCGCGTTCCCCCCGAGCCGCCGGAGGCTTGCGGGAAAAGGGAGAGCGGGGGGCGAACGTACCTCRTTGGGCATTGCCCGGGGCAGCGCGGCGGGACGCGGCGGCCGAACCGAGCGCGGTGTGCTCCGGGGAACGGGGTGGGGGCGGCGGGGAGTGGGGGGGGACAAAGGCGGACGCGAGGCGGCGGAAGCTGCGCTTTCAAGTTTAAAAACTCCTGGGCGAGCCAGGAGGAGGAAGAGGAGGAGGAGGACGGCGAAGGGAGGGAGGGAGGGAGGTGGAGAACTCCACGGCAAAGCCCGCGGTACCGCCGCCATGGCCGGGGGGCTCCGTGAGGCGAGCGGGGCAGCGCCGCAGCGCAAGTAGGACGCGGCGCCATGTTCTGTGCTGGGCCCCCCCGCCTTCCCCTCACGGCCGCCGCCTCCTCCTCCTCCTCCTCCCGATGCCGCCGCCGCTGCCTCGGCCGCGGGCGGCCCCGCGGGGCCGTGAGGGAGCCCCGCTGGCGCCGGGGCTGAGGCGCTGCGGAGGCTGCGGCGGGGCCCTCCCGACATGACGGGCAGCGCTGCCATTTTGTCGCCGGCCGCGGGGCGGGAGGAGATTCCGTGAGGGCCGCGCTGGGGTATTAAAAAAAAAAATAAAAAAAAAGAAATTTTTTTTTTAAAAAGCGTTGTAAGAATCGGGTTTTATTGAATCGTCGGGGCACCGGGGAGGTAGGAAGGGCGCCGGCGTAGCAGCGGGAGGAGCCCCGCGGCTCCCCCGGGTGAGGAGCGCGGAGCGGGGAATCCGCCTCCTTCCTGGGCAGGGCCCTGTGGGCAGGCAGCGCTGCGCTCGCCAAGTGTTTTGCTCCTTTTCGTCCAGGGTTTATTATTTTTTCCCCGTCTCTTTTTCCCTGTTTGGGTTTGGGGTTTTTTTCCCCCATGATTTTTTCATGATTTCTAAAACAGTTTTCTATTTTTGCTCTATTTTTTGCCCCCATTTCGCCTCGCCGCCCTCACCGCTTTGGGAGGTTTCTTACCCATTTTAAACGCTGTTTGAAAACAGTCACCAAAAGGGATAAACTCAGTTTCCCCCTCTTTTCCGTGCGTGGATTTTGTGCTGTTTCCGTTCGCTTTTGCCTCACGCCGAAAAAAAAAAGTTGGGAAAACTCGGAGCTGGAGGGAGTTCCCTGCTCCTCGGGGCTGGGAATGGGCAGCGGGCAGCTGGAAAATCGGGATCATTTCGCCTTTCACCGCTGGGTTTTCCTTGGAATTCGCAGGGAATTTGGTGCCTTGATCGCCCCAAAGCGTCCTAAATCCCAATTTTCCAGGTCTTTTTAGACAGAGAGGTGGAAATTCCAGTTGGGAATGTTGTTGTTGTTCCGAGCTGTGTGCACGTGTTTTTTAGGGAATGGAGTTTGTGGGATGAAGTTTGTTCCTTTAAAATATTAAAGGGAACACCTGCTAATTCCACCCTCTGGAATTGGGATGCGGCAGGAATATTGATGCCAAAGCCATTTATTCGTGGAAGTTTTGGGTGGGCAGGATGAGTTTGGGAATTGTTTCCCCTAATTTTGGGTGCTTGTCCTTATTATTTCCCAATTTTATGCGGAATATCAGTAAATCCTGGAAAAATCTCCCTGAGTTTTGGGAATTTCCTTAAATTCTGCACTGCTTTTTGATTTAGTTTATCCTGAAATCAGAATTAAATCCCTGGATGTGGATGGGGTTTTGTGCTTTTTCTCTGAGCTGCTTTGGGATGTTTTCCACCTGGTTCTCCTATTTTTCCACGGAATTCTGGGCTTTTCTATTGGATAATCCCAGAAAGTCTGATGAATAAAACACCCTTAAAGTATCCTCAGGAAGATTCTGTGGAGAAATTCCTTCCTCAATCTCATWTTTGTTGTTTAATTTTTTTAATTTTCCCTTTATTTCTATATTAATTCAGTGTCAAGAAAAATGTGGATTCTAGTGCTGGAAAATTGGGAATTTTTGGATTTTCAGGCCGATTTTTTTCCCCACATATTCCCACTTTTTATCCTGTTAAATTTACAAATCACAGCAAAATAATGATTTTATTTCTCTTATTAATATGATTTTAATTATAAGTAATTAATTCCTGATAATTTTCTTCAGGAAGTGTGCACCTGGGCAGATTTGGGCACTTTCCTGCTCATTCCCRTTGGAAAATCCGCAGGAAAATCCAAATATTGGGAAGCAGGGGCAGGTGGGGGAGGGGCTTAAAATTAGCCTGAAAATTTAATTTAACATGGGAAAAAAATTCCTTGATTGGCCCCAAATTCCATCAGAGCATTCGGTATTTCCCCAAAGAAAGGGAATTCTCAGGAGGCAAAAACCAAACCCCACAGAATACCAAAAAAAWGGGAAAAYGRGAAAAACAACAGAGAGAAAAAAAAAATCTTTTTTTAAAACGTACTTTTAATTTTAAAGGGAATTTCCCACAGATTTCTCCACTGTTTCCCTCTGGAATTAAAATTTCCAGGGGAAAAAATGAAAATTCCCGGGAAGCCCTGGCAGCCGCGGTGTCACCTCCATCCACTGCAGTGCCTTCCCTGCCTCTGCTCTGGGATCCTCCAGGCTGGATGATTCCCAGGATTTCCATGGAATTGGGCTGCTGGATTTCCCAGGAATTGGGTCGTGTTCCATGGCTGTTTTCCAGCACCGTCTCTCCCTGCCCTGGGATTTTTGGGATTCTCTTCCCAGCACATTCCTGGCCAGGAGATGCTTATGGAGGACTGGTTGGAAACCAATTTATCCCAGCTTGGATATTCCTAATGGGAATTTGGGATTCCCAGGAAAGGTTTAGTCCTGGAGAAGTGGTGGGTTTGGATTGGTGGCGGGGTTCCATGGCTTAGTGGTGTTTTCCAAGGATTCTCTGATTCCAGGTTGGAATTCCAGTTGGGATGAGTTGGTGTGAAAGAGGCGGGAATGGAGCGTGTTCCCAAGGATTTCCTCAGGAATCCATTTATCCCATCTTGGATATTCCCAAAAAAGCCTTGGAGGGCTGTGTCCATATCCCAAACCCCGTAGGGTTTGGGGAAGGAATTCCATCCACTGTTTATYCTGGGGCAGGAAAAGGGTGGAAAACCTTGGGAATTCTCCCTTCCCTGTGGGATCAGATTCTGCTCCAGGTCAGCTCCTCATTCCTGAGCAGCAGCAGCAGCTGAGGATCCCCCTGGAATGGGAATCCCATGGAATGGGAATCCCCGGTGGCCACTGGCCATGGCACCTGCTGCCCTCCCTGCCCTGGGCAGAATTCCAAAGGTTCTGGAAAACCTGGGAGAGCTCCGGGGCTGTGGCCAAGCGGACGCAGAGCAGCTGCTGGGAGATATTCCGTGGAATCCTCCCTTGGTTTCCACTGGGAATGCAGTTGGAATTTAATTAATTAATTATTTTAATGAGGTTCTTGAGCTTGGGGATTTGGGGATGATCTTGGAGCAGGGATTGGCTCCTTGGAGCAGCTCCAGCAATCCCAGGATTGAGTAGGGGAGCTCATCCCAGCTTTTTGTTGGTCTGGTTGCATTCCAGGTGGGATTGGAATGGGAAATTTGGGGAATTTCTCGCCTCTGGTTGGAATTTTGGGGGCTACAAATCCTTGGAAAAGTTCCCTGTCAGAGGTGTGATGGCCTCTCCCAAGGCTTCTCCTCCCTGAAATTCCAAGATTTTTAAGGAGAGGGAATGTGCCATGGAAGGCAGAGAGCTCTGGAATGTTGGGAAAAATCCCACAAATCCAGTTCCTCCTCCTTTGGCACCCTCTGGATTTCCTTGGGGATTCTTAGGACGTGGAGCAATCCTGGAGTTCTGTTTGGAATGCTGTTGTTTCCAGGAATTCTGGGAGTTAACACCGACATGATGTTGCTCTTGGGAAGGGTTGGGAATGTGCTCTGTTCTTCCCAAACTATCCCTGAGCTCATCCAAGCTTTCCAAACGTGGCCTCTTGGATTCCTGGAGCTTTCTCCAATGAATTTGTTGGGTTTGTGCCTCTGGAAACGGGGAGGAAGGAAGGAATGTGCCATTTGTGCACCAAACTCCCTGAAAAGTGGGGATGAAACAGCATTCCCTAAAACATTCCATGGAGAGGTTGGAATGGGATGTCCCAACCCAAAGCTCTCCTGGCTCCATGTCCAAGGGTGCTGGGATGAGCTAAAGGCGCAGGGATACAGATAAAGAGGATTTGCCTCCATTCCAATTTTCCCACCTTTTTTTTTTGGCGGGATGTCCAGGCGTGTGTGGAGAACATGAGGGGAAAAACTATCCCAAATGGATCTTCTGGAGAATCCTGATAATTTAACACCATTGAGGGAAAAGATCCGCATATTTTCCACCTGAATTTCAACCCAATGAGTAATTTGGGAATATGTTTTGGGAATTTTGGGGGGTTTTTTCCCCCCAGTCTGTGGGATCAGGGCTGGAGCCGTTTGTCCCTCAGTGTGAGGGCGCATTCCCTCCATTCCCACTCAGCTCCTGGAATTCCTGTGAGGAATTCCCAAATTCCTGTGAGGCAAACCCCACCTTGGAGCTTCCCAGTGTGGATCCCAAGCTGGGATGAGCTAAAGGAGCAGGGACACAGATGAGGAGGATTCACCTCCATTCGGATTTTCCCGCCTTTTTTTTTGGCGGGAACTCCAGGCTTGTGTGGAGATCATGAGGGGAAAAAAACTTTATTTATTTATCAAACTTTATTTATCCTCTTGAGGGAAAAGATTCGCATATTTTCCTTATTTTTGGAGGGGTTTTCCATCTAAATTTCACCCCAGTGAGTGGTTTGGGAGTTGATTTTGGGGAATTTTGGTGTTTTTCTGCCTCAGTGTGTGGGATCAGGAGCGCTGCCTCAATCCTGGCTTTCTTCTCCATACAACCCCACAACCACCTCCTGATTCTTGCAGATTCCCTGGAATTCTGTGTGATTTTCCCTGGAWTCCCTTGCCTTTGCAGGTGAAAGAGCTCGTTCTGGACAACTGCAGGTCGTACGAAGGGAAGATCGAGGGCCTCACGGATGAGTTCGAGGAGCTGGAATTCCTCAGCACAATCAACGTCGGCTTAACCTCAGTTGCAAACCTACCAAAGTTAAACAAACTCAAGAAGGTAAATCCCACCCTCCCCCAGCCAAATCCCTCCCTTTTTTCCCCCCCTTCCTTTTCCAYGGRTGGAAAAGCRGCTGGGATGGGATCAGATGGGAATTTTTTTGAGGATGTTTTTGGATGTTTTGCAGCTCGAGCTGAGCGACAACAGAATCTCAGGAGGCCTGGAAGTGTTGGCAGAGAAGTGTCCGAACCTCACGCACCTAAACCTAAGCGGCAACAAAATTAAAGATCTCGGGACAATAGAACCTCTGGTGAGTCGGGATTGCTCCCAGGAATGGGATCCGTCCCCTTCCAAACCCCTTGGAATTCCATCCTCTATCCCAGGTTGCTCCAAGCCTGGCCATGGGCACTCCCAGGGAATGTGGCTCTCCTTGGACCTGTGCCCAAGGCCTTTCCCCCTCATTCCTTCCCAAAATCCCAGTAATTCCTGCCCTCTGCATCCTGAGTGCTGGGGAGCTGGTTTTGCTCCCAGGACTGGGATTCATCCCGTTCCAAATCCCTTGGAATTCCATCCTCTATCCCAGATTGCTCCAAGCCCGGCCTTGGACGCTTCCAGGGAATGTSGCTCCTGGAATCTGTGCCGGATCCTGCCCTCCCTCTCATTCCTTCCCAATATCCCGGCTAATCCCGGGATCCAGGCCGCCTCCCGGCTCTGTCCCTGTTGCCGGTGAGCCGCTGCTTCCCTCTAGTGGCTGCCGGGCCGGGCTCCCCCATTCCCGCCGGGAATCACCGCAGCCTCCCAGGATTCCGCAGCCTCTGGATCCATCGCCAGGCACAACAATTCCCATTAAAATCCTTCCTGGATTTCTTTTCCCGCGGCACACGGAAGAGGCAGAGCTGTTAAACTCGTGGAGAAGCCTGGAASTGCTCCCAGTGCTCCCAGCTCTCCCAGTTTTCCCATTTCCAGGCCTTTTTCCCGAGTGCTTTCCACATTAAAGGGGAGGGAGATATTCCCTAAGAGTTGATATTTCTTATCCATGGATAAGCTGTGATACAAATACTCAATTCCTTTGGATTTTATTGTTAGGATTTCCAAGTTCTGTGGGCAGTGCAGACTTCTTCCCCCAAAGAAACTCCACAAAATCCCCTGGAATTAAATTCCTATTCCATGTCCATGCGTTTTTTTCATTTTCCAGAAGCTAAGGAAAAACAATTTCATTTTTTTAAACCTCTTTTTGCAAAGTTCTTGTGRCCAAATGCTCCAATCCTGCTTCCATCTGCAAGAATTCCTTTGGGATGATTCCCTGGACATCAGCTATTCCTGGATCCGATGCCTTTGGGATAATTCCAGTTACTCCTGGATCCAGTGCCTTTGGGATAATTCCAGTTATTCCTGGATCTGGTGCCCTTGGGATATTCCCTGGACATCAGTTATCCCTTTGCGTTTGGGAGCTGCAGGACTCCAGGGAGAGCCTTTCCCATCCCAAATCCCAGACGAAAGAGCCCCAAACACCCACAAGGACTCCCCGGAGCACATTCCCTGTGGGATCCTTTCCTCTGGAGACAATTCCTGCCTTCGCAAAGCTCCCGAATTGCCTTTGTTTTCCSCAGAAAAAGTTGGAAAACCTGAAGAGCTTAGACCTGTTCAACTGTGAGGTGACCAACCTGAACGACTACAGAGAAAACGTGTTCAAGCTGCTGCCGCAGCTCACCTACCTGGACGGCTACGACAGGGACGACAAGGAGGCGCCCGACTCCGACGCCGAGGGATACGTGGAGGGGCTGGACGACGAGGAGGAGGATGAGGACGGTACGGGAACAACAACGGGAACAGCGGGAATGGGAACGCGCGGGATGGCGCCGGCACCGCCGGGAGGGAGGGAATGGCGGGAAGGGGTGAGGGAGTGAGGGGAAGGACCTGGGGGAGTGAGGGAATGGCGGGAAGGGGTGAGGGAATGAAGGGAGCAATAGGGAATGGGGAAGGGAGTGAGGGGAGGAGGGAGGGAATGGCGGGAAAGAGTGAGGGAATGGGGGGAAGGACCTTAGGAAGTGAGGGGAAGGAGTGAGGGAGGGAGGGAATGAGGGGAAGGAATGAAGGAAAAGACCTGAGGGAAGGAGTGAGGGAGGGAGTGAGGGAAAAGACCTGAGGGAATGAGGGGAAGGAATGGGGGAAAAGACCTGAGACGATGAGGGGTAGGAGTGAGGGAATGAGGGGAAGGACCTGAGGGAATGAGAGGAAGGGATGAGGGGTAGGAGTGAGGAAATGAGGAAAAGGATCTGAGGGAGAGAGGGGAGGAACAGGGAGTGAGGGAAGGAGTGAGGGAATGGGAGGGGAAGGAGTGAGGGAGGGAATGAGGGGAAGGGATGAGGGAATGAGGGAAAAGACCTGAAGGAATGAGAGGAAGGAATGGAGGGGTGGGAGTGAGGGAATGAGGAAAAGGACCTGAGGGAGTGAGGGGAACGATCTGAGGGAGTGAGGGATGAGGGAATAAAGGGAAGAAGTGAGGGGATGAGGAAAGGAATGAGGAGAAGGGATGAGGGAATTGACTGGAGGAATGAGGGAAAGGACCTCATCATCCTGAGGAAATGAAGGGAAGGAAATTGAGGGAATGAGGGGAAGGAATGAGGAAAAGGAAATTGAGGGAATGAGGGGAAGGAAATTGAGGGAATGAGGAGAAGGACCTCAGTGTCCCAAAGGAATGAGGGGAAGGACCTTGGTCCCAAAAGAATGGTGGGAGAAGGACCTGGGTGTCCTGAGGGAATGAGGGGAAGGAATGAGGGAAAAGGACCTGAGGAAATGAGGGAAAGGAGTGAGGGGAAGAACCTCAGGGTCCCAAAAAAAATGAGGGAAAGGACCTCAGTGTCCTGAGGGGAATGAGGGAGAGGGAATCAGGGAAACTGCGTGTCCCAAAGGAATGAGGGGACGGAGCTGGGTGTCCCAAAGGAATGAGGGAAAGGAATGAGGGGACGGAGCTGGGTGTCCTGGGGGAATGGTGGGCCTGTATGAGCAACTTTGTCAGTGTTATCCCTAGTGAAAGACCGGGATGACAAGGAGGCGCCCGACTCCGACGCCGAGGGATACGTGGAGGGGCTGGATGACGAGGAGGAGGATGAGGAYGGTACGTGGGATGTGCTCCATGGAATTCCTGCGTCCCAAAGGAATGGGGGGAGGAGGTGGCAGAAGGGAAAGTCCCCATTCCTCCCCCTGGGAATGGAGGYGTGGGAGGAAGGAACCAAGGGAAGGAATCTCGGGAACAGGGATGAGCATGGATAAGAGGGAATGTCCTGGAATTGTGYATGGAAAAGGGTTCCCATGGGCATGGAAAAAGGCAGGAATTAGGGAGCTGCTCCATGAGGGRAGTGCATGGAAAACACTGGGGAGCTGCATTCAATTCCCAGCTCTGTGCCAGAGGAAGGARCAGCCTGGAATTCCAGGGAATCCCAGTGCTGTAGGCACCACCTTCCCCTGGCTGCTCCCAGAGCCATCCCAGGATGAGGATCCAGCTGATCCCAGGGAATTTGCTGGATTCTCCCATCCCAGGGACACAGCACAAGCAGAAAAGCTGGGTGTGCATTTTTCCCGGGAATGCTGAGTGGGAGCTCTGGGGAGGTTCCCAAAAGCTCCCAAACGCATGGAAAACAATCCAGGGGCTCGGCACTTCCCGTTTTTCTGCTGGGAATGGCTGGAYGTGGGGGCTTTCCTTTTGGGAGTTGCCTGAAAGGCTGGAATTTTGTGTCCACGGGAAGGGTGGTGGGAAAGTTCTGCTCCATCTGTTCCTGGAAAAGCTGGGATTGCCCAGCTCCCAAATCCTTTGGAATGGTGGGAAGTGGAGCAGCTGGAGCTCATGAGTGACTCCAACCCTGCATTCCCAGAGCTCCCAACAATCCTGTGCTATCCCTAAGGAATTCTCCACTCGGATTCCCGGATTTTGGGTGGAATGATGCAAAAAACCCTCCCCTTTTTTCCATGGATTTTGTTTTTCCAGAGGAGGAATACGACGACGACGCTCAGGTAGTGGAGGACGAGGAGGATGAGGAGGAGGAGGAGGAAGGGGAGGAGGAGGATGTGAGCGGAGAGGAGGAGGTGAGCCTTGGAATTCCCTCGGGAATCGCTGGCATCCGGCTGGGAACGGCTGGGCAGGAAATCTGGGATTTGAGGAATTTCAGGATTCGCTTTGTGCTGGGGGAAAAACGGGATTGAGGAAGGAAAATGGGATTGGAGGGGGGAAAATGGCATTGTGGGGGAGAAAAAAGGGATGGGAAGAAGGAAAATGGAATTGGAGGAGGGAAAAGTGGCATGGGAGAGGGGACAATGGGATTCTAGGAAGTTGTTTTCCCTCTCCTGCCCCTCTGGAATGTTCCTGAGCCTCCTCAATCCCGCTCAGAGGCTCTGGATAAACTCAGCTTTTCCCACTCCCCTAAATCCCAGTGCAGTTTTCCTAAACTCAGGAATGGCTCCCACATTCCCAGCTCCAGCTCAGGGATTGATTCCCTGGGGTTCCAGTGCCAGCTCCTGCTGTTCTTTAAAAAAATGGGAATGCTGGGAAGTGGCTCCGTGCTGAGGACATTCCAAGGACTTTTCCCTCCTTGGAATACGGGCTGTTGGGAAAGCTCCTGGGCTGATCCCAAGCTTTTCATCCCGGTTTTTCCTGGAATTCCAGGAGGACGAGGAGGGCTACAACGACGGCGAGGTGGACGACGAGGAGGACGAGGAGGAGCCTGGTACGGAGCCAATCCCACTTTTCCTGAGGGGGAAAAAAAACCACCTCAATTCCATGGGAAAATGGAATTCCCAGGAAAGCAGGAATGYGGCTCCTGGAATAACTGGGAATTCTTTCCTTTTTTTCCAGAAGAAGTGCAGGGCCAGAAGAGGAAACGAGAGCCTGAGGATGAGGGGGATGAGGACGACTGAGCAGCTTTTCCCTGGAAAAAATTCCCTCTTGTGATTTGACTGTTTTTATCCCGGAATTCCCCCTTTTCCCACTCCTGACCCTTTGGATTTCCTTTTCTTTTCCTGGTTTTATTTTTTTTTTGGTTTTATTTTTTTGGTTTTTTTTTTTTCCGGATTGTAACGTTGCTGTGGGAACCGAGCGGGAGCAGCGAGGGTGGGAAGGGAATAAAATCCTATTTTTACTGCCGCTCCTCCTCCTCCGATTCTTTGGGAATTTTTTCCTTGGATCCTTTTCCTTGAATCCCTGGAACTGCGAGAGTTGAGTAGGAACCGAGCTGGGAATTCCTGGAGCGGAGCTTGGACATCTCGGAAGCAAAACAAGGAGAAAACCGAGCTGAAATCCATGGATGAGCCAGGATTTTCCCACCTCTGCCATTCCCAAATCCACGTTTTTTTACGGGAATGGCAGCCAGGCCTCCTCCCTGGGGTGGCAGTGGTGCCTTGCTCCGTGGGTTTGTTGTTTTTTTTTTGGGGAATGCTGCCATTTCCAGCCCCTTTTCCCAACTTTGGGAATTCCCTCTTTGTAAATAGTGACCAAACGTTGGTTTTTTTGGGAATGTTGGATTTTTTGGGGATGGGTTTGGAGCTGGTGACTTTGCGATCCCTGTGTGTTGTGTGTTCCCAGTTTTTCCTTTAATTTGGGGGGGAATTTTAGGTTTTTTGGGAATTTTTTCTTTTTTTTATTATTGGGGAGTTTTCTGGGTTTTTAGCAGAATTTTTTTGGGAATTCTTGGGAATTTTCATGGCTCCAGCGTGGCCAAATCCCTGGAAATGGCAGGCATGAAAAAAAATGGGAATATCTATAAAAAATATCCCAAATTCCCAAATTACCCGACCTTGGAATAAGCCAACTCCTTCCCCCTTTCCCAGTCAGCTCCCTCTGGAATTTCCACCCCTAATCCAGGAAAAACTGCCTGGAAAAAATCCCAATTTTTCCACCCAGAAAGCCAGGAATTCYAGGAGAAATGCCTGAAATTCCATGGAAATTCCTGAAAATTGTATTTTCTTACCTTGTGGGAGGCAAAAAGCCCGGAAAATCCTTGGGGAATGTACAGATCCCGCGGGAAAAATCCCTTTGGAAGTGACTTGGATTTCCTWGGAACGCTTCCGTGTGTAGAAATCCAGCGGCTCCAGGTTTTTTTGGGAATTTGGGGGCCCGGCAGAGCCACCTTTGGAGTTTTTGTCTGTTTGGCTTTGAGGAATTTCAATAAAGCTTTTGATACAAATCCCGCCTCTGGAATTCTTTTTGGGAAAACAAGGAATGGCGGCTGTGGAAAAGCAGGAATTCCCAGATCATGTTAGCACCCTAAAAAAAAAAAAGGGAATTGCAGCTCTGGAAAACTGGGAATTCCCAGATTTTTAGCACCTTTGGCTCCCTAAAATCCTTTGGATGAAGCYCAGGGAGAGGCTGGGGTTGAGTGAAGCTCCTGGAATGTTTTCCCTTGGGAATGGGGRGTTCTGGGGCATTATCCCAGGAAAACTGGAGCCTTTCTCCTGGAAAATCCTCTCCCRGCTTTGCCCAGCAGGGAACAAGGAGCTCTCGGATCCCAGGGAAAGCTCCTTTGGGATGGGGAGCTTCATCYGTGTTTTCCTSCCTCTGGRATGAGCTGGGTCCTAAATGGGAATSYTGGAATGAGGATCCAGGCTGGATTCCAGGATCCATCTTCAGCTGCTCCCCCCCCCTCCTTGATCCAGAATTTTCCTTGGGATCGCCCCAATCCCTCTCCCAGAGCCCCTGGATGGAGAAGGAAAAGCGGGAATGCGGTTCTGCTATCCTGAAAAGGTTTTATTCCATCACTATCCCGTGGGAGCATAAATAATCGGGAATGACAGCACATGGACGCAGCGGGGAACGCCGGGAACGCGGACGGGACGGACCCGCTCCGGGAACGCCGGGAGCTTCAGCAGCTTGGATTGAGTGGGAATTGGGATCTCAGGAAAAACCAACGGGATTTGGTGCCGTCCCCTGTGCTCCGGGCAAATCCCATCCACCCTGGGATTGTCCAATGTGCTGAGCCCGGCGAGCTCCGGGTGCATCCCTCGGGATCCATCCTCAGGAGGCATTCCTTGGGATCCATCCCTCAGGATCCATCCTCAGGGCCCATCCCTGGGGCAGCACCCCCAGGAATATCCTGGGCTCCCACTGAGGGAACAATCCCAATTTCCCACCATTGGAATCATCCCAGATTCCCACCATGGAAATGATCCCAAGTGCTCACCATGGGAAGGATCCCAGGCTCTACCATGGAAATGATCCCAGATTCCCGCCATGGAAATGATCCCAAGTTCTCACCATGGGAATGATCCCAGATTCCCACCTTGGGAAGGATCCCAGATTCCCACCATGGAATGGATCCTGTCCTGCTCCCATGGGAAGGATCCCAGATTCCCACACGGAACCCCCCTTGGACGATCAAGCCCTTCCCACTTCCCGCCCCTTTTCCAGTTCCGCCCCCTCTGTCACATTTTTGCATAGGAAAAACAAAAAATTAATAGCAAGGAAGCTTTGCACTTTCCCGGGAATCCGCCCCGGGCTGGCTCATCCCGACGGACAGGACACGGCTCCGAGGCGCCGGGAGCCTCCAGGCTTTCCCAGGAATCGGGTTAGAGCGGGATTAGTGCCGGACAGGACGCGCAGGACGTGATTCCAGGCTCTCGGATCCCGGAATTGTGTTCTGGGTGAGTGGATCCAAGGAATTCAGGAGTAGAAACAAAGGGATTTCCTTAGAAAACCTCCCCTGGAGTCAATTGTTCTTGGGGCTGTTCCGGAAGTTCTTTAATTCCAGCTGCAGCTGCCGGATCCGAATGTCCTTCTGCGAGAGCTCGTCCTTCAGCCGCCGGATCTCGTCCTGCTGCCGGAAGAACATCCGGAGCAGCTGGAAAACAGGGATGGGGATGAAGGGGTGGAGCTGGTGGGATCATCCCAGGATYCTGCTTCCTGCTGGTCCCAGATCCCTGCTGGGAATGGGCTGATTTTGGGGACAAGGGATGGATTTGGACTGAAGGATGGGAGATTTCGGTGGGATTTTGGRAAGGAATTCCTCCCTGTGAGGGTGGGGAGGGGCCGGGATGGGATTCCCRGARAAGCYGTGGSTGCCCCTGGATCCCTRAAARCRCCCAAGGCCAGGCTGGAGCAGCCTGGGATGGTGGGAGGTGTCCCTGGAAAAGGTGTCCATTGTGGGAAAGGGTCATGGGATGGATCCTGGGCTCCCATCCCTGGAGGGATCCCACRCTCCYRTCTCCATTGGGATGGAGACYGGTGCCTTTCCAGGTCCATCCCCYATTCCCATTCCCATTCCCACCTCGTTCTCCGTGCGGGGCGGGACGTTCTCCAGGAGGTCRATCCCGTTGACCACCACGCTCTTCTTCTCCCTCGCCGGCGCCTTGAAGACGATCTTGGAATTCCTCTTGTATCCCTCCTTCAGCGACATCAGGATGGGATCTGCGGGACAGCCGGCGGATCAGCGGGATGCGGTGGCCCTTTCCCACATCCCGGATATTTTTTGGGATACCCCTCCCGTGGTGGCTTTACCTCTGTTGACCCCGCTGAGCCACTCGTCCGGGGTCAGGGCCGGCTCCGTCCCCGGAGTCATGGGATAAATGTCCTCCTGGTACGTCTCCGACTGGGAAAAYGGGAACAGAGGAGCAATGGGATCTGGGAATCCACTCCCTGGGCGCGAGGAAAGAATTCCCTCCCCCGCGGAAGGAATAAACACCAGGATAGTTGGGAAACTCAGGGCACCGGGAGGAAATTTGGGAGCAGAGAACCTGGGATCGCGTCCTCCACCCAGCCCTGGCCAGCAGCTGGATTTGCTTCCCAGAAAACCCCGATCCAAGAGATGTTTCCCCAAAAACTCCCAAACCTCAGGTGAGACCAACCCCTTGGAGAAACGTTCCCTTAAAACATTCCCATTAAACTCTGGGTGGAATTCCCTGGGATGAGTGAGGATGGAGCCAAAGTGGGGCATGTCCAGACCTCCCTGCATGTTCCGGATCATTCCCGGATTCCAGGACTCACCCTCCGGGGGACGATCATGGAGATGGGCTCGATCAGCCCCTTGAGCGTGATGAGTTTGTAGAAACGGAAAACTTCGCAGGCAGAGACGTCCAGGCCGTGCTTCGGCATCACCCCTGCGGAGAGCACCGGGATCAGCCAATTCCCGCATGGAAAATCCCAAACGGGAGAGCACCGGGATCAGCCAATTCCCGCATGGAAAATCCCAAACGGGAGAGTGCCGGGATCAGACAATTCCCGCATGGAAAATCCCAAACTGGAGCACCAGGATCAGCCAATTCTCAGCATGGAAAATCCCAAACGGGAGAGCGCTGGGATCAGCCATCCATGCAATTCCATCATGGGAAATCCCAATCCTTAACCCAATCCAATCCAATCCAAACCCAAACCCAATCCAATCTAAACCCAGTCCAATCTAAACCAAATCCAAATCCAAACTCAATCCAAACCCAATCCAAACCCTTTTCCTTGTGCCATTGAATCCATCGCCTTCCCCATCCACCTTTTCCATGCTCCGGGAAGCGGAGCAGCAGCCCSTCCCTCCTTACCCAGCCCTTTCTGYGGAGCCGGGGAGCGGAATTCCATGAGATAGCTCAGGTAGGGCTTTTCCGAGCCGATCTCGTAGTACCGGATGTTGCCGTCGCCCTGGAAGCAGCAGGATTTGGAAAAAAAACAGGATTATGAGCATTTAGAAGGCAGGGATGGATGGGATATTGGGAATTGTTCCCTGGGAGGGTGGGGAAGGTCTGGGATGGAATTCCCAGAGAAGCTGTGGCTGCCCCTGGATCCCTGGAATATCCTGGGTTGGACAGGGCTTGGAGCACCCTGGGATAATGGAATGCCTGGGACATCCATGGATGAGTTTTGAGCTCCCTTTCCAGCACAAACCATTCCAGGATACAAATTCCAGCCCCGATCCCTGGGGGATTTTCTGGGAATGCCGAATCYGGGTGCATCCCTACCTTCCCAGCCAGGTAGAGCATGTGGGTGTCGGCGTCGTAGAACGGGAAGAGGAGCCCCGAGAGCCCGTCGATCTCCTCCTCGATCAGGGGCATGGATAAATCCTCCTGGAAAACGGGAAAATACCGGGGTTAGCCGTGTCCCGATGGCGGTGCTGAGTGGGATCCCGGCAGAGATGGAGTAGGAATTCCAGCAGGGATGGAGCAGGAATTCCAGCAGGGATAGAGCAGGGATCCTGGCAGGGATGGAGCAGGGATCCTGGCACCCACCTGGTCCCAGAGGGCGATCTGCCGGGTGTTCCAGCGGGACACTCCCGTGGTCAGGAGCCGYTTGGTGCTTCCCAGGAAAACCACGCGGTTGACGCGGTGGTTCTTGCAGCTGGCCTCCTGCAAGGACGGGAACGAGCTCTGCAATTCCCCTTGGATCCGGCTCTCATCCCAGGAAAGCCCTTTCCTTGCTCCCCTCGCCTCATCCCGGGGAAATTCCAGCTCTGTCCTTCAGCACCTGCCCCTGGGCAAGCCAAAATTCCCATTTTCCCAAGTACAGGGGAGAACCCACCATTTTCCTCCAAACCTCCTGAACCCTCCCCTTCATTCCCAYCGTTTCCCACAAATCCTGAATCAACCACGGAACCAAAGCCTCCACCTCCTCCTCGGAGCTCGGGACGAGGCCAAACCCTCCCCACCATCTCCACAGCCAGCCYGGGAACCACGGGGAGCACCTGCAGCACTCGGTGGATCCTTTCCCGACATTCCCACGGGGTGGGGGCCGTTCCCTAAAATCGCACCTGCAGGACCCTGCCGGAGCGCGGCTCCAGCACGCGCAGCCGCTTGTCCTTGCAGGTGGTGGCCAGGAGGCTGCCGTCCRTGTTGAAGGACATGCACAGGATCACGTCCCCGTGGCAGTCGATCATCTTCACCGGCTCGCCCGCCTCCAGGTTCCAGATCAGCACCTGCGGGAACGGCCCTTGGAGCAGCCCGGGAGGCTGGGAACTGCTCCTGGTCTTTGGGAACTGCTCCTGGTCTTTGGGAACTGCTCCTGGTCTTTGGGAACTGCTCCTGGTCTTTGGGAACTGCTCCTGTCCTTTGGGAACTGCTCCCTGGTCATGGAAGCTGGACTATGGAAGCTCTTCAGCTGGTGTGTAGAAATTGGTCCTGATCTATGGAAGTTGTCCCTGGTCTTTTGGGAGTCTCCCTGGTCTATGGAAGTTGTTCCTGGGTTTTTGAAAGTTGTTCCTGGTCTGTGGATGCTGTTCCTGGTCTTTGGGAGGTCTCCCTGGTATATGGAAGCTGTTCCTGACCTACGGAAGCTGTTCCTGATCCATGGAATGTCTCCCTAATTGATGAAATGTCTCCCTGGTCCATGGAAGCTCTCCCTGATCCATGGAACATCTCCCTCATCCTTGGAACGTCTCCTTGATCCATGGAAGCTCTCCCTGATCCATGGAACGTCTCCCTTGTCTATGGAAGCTCTCCCTGATCTAAAGAATGTTTCCCTGGTCACAGAATCTCTCCCTGATCCATGGAATGTCTCCCTGGCCTACACCAAGCACGGAACAAGGCGACCTTTCGGCTCCTTCCCACCCAAACCCATTCCGCCATTCCCCAACCCCTCTCCGACCATCAAAATCCCGGGAATGCCCTTTGGAATGCTGACCTTGTAGTCGTAGCCGGCGCTGAAGAGGATGTTGTTGGTGGTGGGGTGCCACTCCACGAGCCCCACGCGGCGGCTGTGCCCGTACAGCTCCAGCACCGCCTCCGTCATGTTCCGCTTCAGCCCGCCCTCCGGAATCTCCCAGATCCGCACCTGGAACGGGCCCGGAGCGTCCCGAATCCCGGCCTACAAAGCTCTCCTTCCCCCCAAAAAAACTCTCGGGAATTCCAGGGTAAAGCCCTGCTGCTGATGGTCTCTCAAGGATCCTTGGGATAATAATTAATCCTTGGGATCCCTTGGGACAAGCGTGGCTGGGATGGATCCACACCTGGAATGGGGTTGGGAGCATCCCAACTCCTGTCCTTGAATTCCTGCCTTGTCCAGGAATTCCAGGATCTGCTGATGGCCCCTCAAGGATAAATAATGAATCCTTGGGATCCCTTGGGAAAAATCCAGCCACCAGGATAGGTGGCGTTATCCGGGCAGGGCGTTGAAATCCTCATCCTGAATTCCCGAATTTTTTTCCTGGAGTCTTCCCAGTATCCCAGATGCCACCCAGCCCCTCTGTTCCTGTTGTAGGAAAGGTTTTCTGGGAAGGGGGAGAAGGCTCCCTGTGGCTCAGGGAATTTTTCCTGCTCCATGTTTTCCCTGCCAGGATTCCAGCTGATAAAAAATGTGGGATTTATCCCTATGAGGATAAGGAAAACCTCCCCCAACTGTCAGGGACTTGTGGAGGGCCTGGAATTCCCTCTGGATCCCGTTTTTCTCCAGGCTGAGCATTCCCTCAGCTGCTCCTCATGGGAATCACCCTCTGGACCTTTCCCCAGCTCCGGATTTGTGTCCGGAAAATAGGGAACAGGAGGGAATTCCGGCCCAGGAGYCAGGCTGGGCACAGTTTGGGATTGCCTTGGATCTCCTGTCCTTCACCATTCCCAAAASAAATGCCATGGAAATACAGAAAGAGGGAGTCAATGGGATTGGGAGCACGGATGGATCCAGGAATTGCATCCCAGAATTCCGACTCACCGAGGTGTCCTCGGAGCAGGAGGCGATGATGTTCTCAATGAAGGGGTTCCATTTGATGTCCAGCACATTTCCCTGGTGGCCGCAAACTTTGGGATAGTTGGGCTCGATCCGGCCGGTCTGGAATGGGAAAACATCAGAAAGCATTGGGAAAACCAACAAATTTTGGGAGAAATTGGTGTTTTYAGGGATGGGAAATGGTTGGAGAAGGGAGATCCAGCTCGACCTGGGATGGGCCAAGCCAGGGATTGGGTTTATCCAATATTCCCAGTATTTCCCTCCCAGACTTTGGAACCACAATTTTTCCACGGAACAAACGCCAAATTCTGGGATCACGCAATTCCCGCTAATCCTCAACCCGTGACCCCATGGGATGGGATCTTTCCAAAGCTTTTAGGGAGTCTCCTGGGAAGATTCCCGCTGGGATGGGTGGCAGGAACCCTTCCCATTCCCAAGGAAGCTCCGTGTCCGGGTGCCACCCCGGTGTCCTTCCCTGCTCCGGGCTGGCTCCGTGCCGGAGCCGCGCTCGGAGCGTGCGGAATAACTGGGTCAGCTCGGCACAGCCGCTGAATATTTCATGGATTTTCCTTCCCGACTTTCCCCATGCCGAGCTCCCGGCTCTGCTCATCGGGAACAAAGGGATGGGCTGGGAATTCTGCCCTCGGCAGCTCCGGGAAGCCGGATCAGGGCCGGGAACGGCCCTGGAGCCGTCGCTCCCAAGGTTTCCTGGGATTCATTTCCTCCCTCCAGCCGCAGGGAGGGATTTGGGAAGGAAAATTCCCAAAGATGAGACAGAGAAAGGAAAGGAAATATGGGAATGTCGGTGACTCCTCAGTTCTGCCTCCCAGTGAATTTCTGGGAATGCAATTCCCACTTTTATCTTTGTTGTATGAAATATTCCAGCTCCCATCGCTTATCCAAAGGCTCGGCTTATCCCGCTTTTCCCTAATTTCCGATTTGCATTGCCAGGACTTCATTCCCACCCTGGCCACAGCAGAAATTCCCACAGAAACCACAGAATTCCAGAGGGATGGAATTCTTAACAGCACAAATTCAAATTCCACCGCTTTTATTTTGAGGAATCAGCCAAGTCAATTCCTTTTCCAGGATCATTTGATGGATTTCCCCCAAAATTTATTGGGATTTTAAGAGGACAACGCCCAGCCTGGGTATTTGGGATCGATTCTTCCCAAGAAATCTGGAATTTTGATCCAAACTGGGGGCACGCGGTGGGAGAAGGACAAGGAATGTGCCATTCCCAGGGCACCTGGAAAAGGAAAAGGGGAAAATAAAGGCAATAAAAGGGAGAAATCCCTAAAAAAAAATCCAGGATTCCGGCTGCATTTTCCTGTTTTTCAGCAGGACCTTGCCGGCAGCCRGGAGTTAATCCAAGGTGAATCCTAATCCCTGGATCCCTGATCCCCGGCTGAGGGAAGCTCAGTGACCCAGATTCCAGCCCCGCAGGGACAGCCCGGAGCTCTCCCKGCTCCGGCAGCTCCGAGGTTTTCCACGGAAAAGGCTGGAAGGAGGAAATCTTCCGGCGGCTCCCGCCCCTCCCTTYGCTGCAGCGCTTGGAAAAGGGAAAATCCTTTGGGTTGTGTTGGGAAAAGGGAAAATCATTTGCAAAATATTGTGGATTTTGGGGGTTGTGGGGTGGAGAGGGAATTCTTGCCCTGGGAATGGCTGGAATTGCAGCAGGCAGAGGGATGGGAAACCCTCGGGATTCCGGAATCAGGGAATGGGATCGCGGAATCTCCCGAGGATCATCCAAATCCAGTTCGTGGCCTGTGTAGAGAATCCCAGGAATTCCAGTGGACTCAGAGCTGGGATGAGAGGGAACCTGGGGAGGTTTGGGAATTCTATGCCCTGTCCTATCCCAAATCCAAACTTTTCCCCATCCCAAATCCAGCCATTCCCACAATCCCGGCAGAGACAGGAGCAGGAGTTTGGATTTCAGCTTCCTCCGGATAAACAGAGGCTCCCCCTTCCCACTGCCACTTCCTTCGGGAGAGGCCATCAGGAAATGTTCTGCCTCTGGAAAACAGCTCCTCATTCCTGGCGGGAACGAAAATCCCTCTGTTTCCATGGAAGCGACTCCCTGCAAAGGGATCTGTGGTGATCCCAGCAAAATCCTTATCCCARATCCCTCTCCAGCTTTCCCAGAGCTCCTTCAGGCCCTGGAAAGGGCTCTGGGGATTCCCTGGATCCTTCCCTTCTCCAGGGGAACATTCCCAGCCTGGCTGCAGGAGAATGGGATGAGCTCAGGAAGGACGGGATGTGACGGCCCCTTTGGGATTGCAGCATCCAAGGATTTTTGTTCCCTGACTCAAAAGAAAGGAATATTTTCCAAGGGGGTCTCCAGGACCAAATCCTCAAGGCCAGGTTGGAAAGGGCTTGGAGCATCCTGGGACCGTGGGAATTGTCCCTGTCCCATCCCAAATCCAGCTCTGTCCTATCCCAAATCCAGCCTTTTCCCCATCCCAAATCCAGCCCTGTCCTGCCCATGGAATGGGATGATCTTTAAGGTCCTTTCCAACCCAAACCATTCCAGGATTCCGGGATTCTCCCATTCCTATGGAGCCAATCCTGCTCTTCCCGATCCTTCGCCCACTCCCTTGGGATATTTTTATCCCGGTGCTGGGGAAAAGCTGAGTCCCAATCCCGAGGCTCCGGAATCTGGGAGGAAGGAGGAACAAAGCTCCCTCTTCCCAACCCACACAYCCCTGGGATGGCTCCGTGAAAAGCCCGGGATGTGGATTTGGGATGAGCGGGAGGAGCAGATGGCCCGGCCCAGATTCCGGGAGCTTTGCTGAGGGCAAAATCCAGGGAAAAGATCCAAAAATAYGGCAGCGAATCCACGGAGCGGCTCGGCGGTATCCGGGTTACCTTCATTAGCTGCTAATTATGGAGCCCAATTAATTAGGGAGCCGCTGATTTCCAAGGAAAATGAGTTTCTCCTTAATGAGCTAATCAGGCTCCGGAGGGGGAAAAAAAAAATCGGGAATTTATTAACTCCTCCAGCATCCAGGGCYGCTCCAGCCGGGATTTATCCACTGGATATCCCCGGATTTCTGAGGATCCCCTCGGAACAGGTGGCCAATGCCATCCCTGCTTTTATCCCACCGGGATTTTGCCAGGAAAAAAGTGGGATTTGCTGAGAATTTGGGGTTGTTCCTCAGGATTCGGGATGGAGGGGGTGTGGATGGAGATTCCAGCTGGGATCCGTGAGGARGGAGCCGGGATGAGGCCGGAGCTGGGGCGCTCCGGGTGCTCAGACAAAGCTCCCGGTTTTGTTTTTTTCCTGGGAATATTAATGAGGCTCAAGCTGTGCTCTGCAATTAAATCCTGATTAGAATTCCTTCCATCTGGAGCTGCCTCCGGAACGAGCGAGGAATTTGGGAGAGGCGGGAATGTTGCACAGGGAAAAGGTGGAAGGAATGATGGGATACGGGGGGAAAAAAACATGGAGAGCTCCTCCTTCTCCCAGCTTCCCTTCCCAGCTGGAATTTGGCATCTGGGGATTTGGGAATTCCATGGCAAAATTCCTCCTGGGAACGAGGCTGGGAGATTCCCATTTGGAATCTCACCTCCTCCAGCGGGATGATGAGGAAACCCCAGGAAATGGAGATTTGGGGACTCCTTTGGGGATTCCCATTGGGAAGGTCACCTGCTCCAGCGGGATGACAAGGAAACTCCAGGAAAACCATCTGGAATTTGGCCACTTTTTTGGGGAATTCCCATCCAGGAAATAGAGATTTGGGCACTTTTTTGGGTATTCCCGTTGGGAAGCTCACCTACTCCAGTAGGATGAGGAAACCTCAGGAAAACCATCCTTAAATTGGACACTTTTTTGGGAATTCCCATTGGGATGATGAGGAAACCCCAGGAAAACCATCCAGAATTTGGACACTTTTTTGGGAATTCCCATTGGGATGATGAGGAAACCCCAGGAAAACCATGCAGAATTTGGACACTTTTGGGAATTCCCATTGGGAATCTCACCTACTCCAGTGGGATGACGAGGAAACCCCAGGAAACCATCTGGAAATTGGACACTTTTTTGGGAATTCCCATTGGGATGATGAGGAAACCCCAGGAAAACCATCCAGAATTTGGACACTTTTTTGGGAATTCCCGTTGGGAACCTCACCTGCTCCAGTGGGATGACGAGAAAACCCCAGGAAAAGGATATTCAAACACTTTTTGGGAATTCCCGCTGGGAATCTCACCTGCTCGAGCGGGATGACGAGGAAGGAGCCGCCGCCGGCGCTCTCGGTGACGATGGCCAGGAAGCGCGCGTTGACGGCGCAGAAGTGATTGTCGTGCACGTTCTTGGTGATGGGGATCCCGTCGAAGCAGTGCTCCCGGCTCGCCGCCTTCCCGTAAACATTCCGGAACTTGGAGCTGCGGTACTGCGGCCGCCATGACATCTGACAGACGGGAAAACGCCCGCGTCCGCATTCCCAAAAAAAACCAAACAAGCCACCATTCCCGGTTGTCCTTGTGTTTTTATCAAACTTTGGGTTGGCCACATTCCCACATGAATATTCCCAAAAAATCAAAAGGATTTTCACAGTGCTGGAATAGCTCAGCATTCCCAAAAAAAACCCCCATTCCCGGTTGCTCTCCCCTTCCCAATCTGTTTTTCCCACCATAAAATCTGCAGGGAAACACAGGGATCAGCATTCCCAAAAAACCCCACCACATTCCTGGTTGTCCTCGCGTTTTTACCATGAACATGGAAGCATTGGGATGGTCCCATTCCCACATGAACATTCCCAAAAAATCAAAAGGATTTTCCCAGTGCTGGAATAGCTCCCAAAAGGCATTTAAAGAAGGCTCAGGATTCCCAAAAAAACCCCCACCATTCCTGGCTGCTCTCCCATTCCCGATCCGTTTTTACCTGGTGGGACATGGAGGCATCAGAATGGTCCCATTCCAGTGGGAACATTCCCAAAAAAACCTACGGCACCGCTCCGGTGCTGGAAGGGCTCCCACAGGCTGGGAAAGGCTCYGAGCTGCTGCAGAATTCCAGCTGCTCCCCTTTGGAGCGGGAATGCTCATCCGGGGCACGGCCGGGTGCACACGACAAAGGAATTCCAGCTTGGAATGTGATGGCTTGGAAATGGAKGGCGGGAGAGCGGGAATTGGGGCAGGATGGGAGCCTTGGGAATATTCTCGCTTTTCCATGGGTTTTCCTACACAGAGTAGTGCAGGATCCAGCAGGGATCCCAAGGATCCATCAGCTGATCCTGGTAGGAAAGGAGCCGGGAGCAAATCCCCAGCTCTGCATCCCCTCATTCCCTGGGAATAGCAATGCCTGGAAAACTGGGGGGAAAAAAAATCCCAGGGGTAAAATTCCACTGGCTGTCTCCTCATTCCTCAGGAACAGCAATGCCTGGAAAACCAGGAAAAGAACCCCCCAGCAGCTCTGCCCCCATTCCCTGGGAATAGCARTGCCTGGAAAAGCAGGAAAAGAGCCCAGGAACAACCCCCCGGCCGTGCTTGGATGTTTTCCCACTTTCCTGGCAGCTCCGGCCTCTCCCGGAGGGAGCAGCTCTTGTCTCCGTGTGTTTGGCTTTTCAAAGGATCCTTTCATCCCTCGGGAGTCTTGGAAACAGCGGGAGCCAGGGAAAAATCAGGAAAAGGAGCTCCGGCCACAGCAACAGGCAGAGCCCCGGCCCTAATCCCGAAAAAAAAACCTGGATATCCTAAAAATAGCTCCCATTAATCCGCCCCGAGCGCCCGAGCTCGTGGAGGAATCCGTTCCTGCTTTCACCTGGAATTTTTTGGGGAGGAAAAATTCCTCCCTTCCCAGCTTTTTTTCCCTTGGAATTGTGCCCTTCCGGCGGCTTTTGTGTTGTCGCCATGGCACTGCCCGCATCCCGACGATTTTTAATGGGAATAAAGGGATCTTTCCATGGGATTTGCTGCTCTTCCAATGGATCTGGTTGACTGGCAGGGGGGGGAAAAAAAGAGGGATTTGCTTGGAAAAATCATCGGGAAAAGGAAATTCGACACAAAACACTCTAGGGTTTTCAGGAAGGGGATCCAGGAGATGGAGCCTTTCCCAAATCCCGTTATTCCCRATTTTCCTGCTGTTGTGACAAAAATTCCCTTGTCTGGGATTTTCTGGATAAAACCAAGGCTGAGTTTTGTAGGAATTTTGGGTGCGGGGTTTTTTTTCCTCCCTGCCTCCGGATCCGGCGCATCCCTGGAAGTTTTTTTTCCATGGGAAAGGTCAGGAATGCTGGAGTTTGACATTTCCAGCATCAATGGCTCATTAAGGCCGGGCACAAACAGGAGCCGCTTTTCCAGAGGAAAATCAAGGATCTGGAATCGCTGGGAAGGAGCTGGAGCTGCCCCATCCCACGGGCATCCCGCAATTCCCTCATGTGGAAAATGGGGGAAAATTGTTAAAATCTGGAATTTTTTCAGAAAAATCCCCTCTGGACTCGCTGCTCTGCCACATTTCTGGGGGCATTCCTGGGAGAGAGCCATGATCCCAAATTTCCGGTGGATTCCACGTGGAATCAGGAGAGAGGGATTTRGGAGCCTCAGGGATTAAATCCCAAAGGATTTGCTCCTTTTGGGAATGGATTTGGGGTGATCCCAGATCCCGCCCAGCTGGAGCCGGGAGATGTTTTGGGATTGATATCCTCGAATTTTTCGGGATTGAAATCCAGGCTGGAAAACCTCAAAATGCGYTGGGAGAGCCCCTCCAAAGCCACCTCCCCATCCCAATCCAGGAATGTTTTTTCCATGGGGAGAGGAAAACTCAGCAGCAGGAGCTGGCTGGAATTCCAAMCCCAGCATGKCCAYRGGKCTGGAATTCCCAATCCAACCTSRYCASGGGTTTGGAATTYCCAATCCARCCTCACCACRGRWYTGSAATTCCCAATCCAACCTTGATGCTTCAACCCAAGAGGGAAAACCCAAGGAAACGCGGGATGTGGGGTGGGAATGCTGTGAATTCCCTTCATTCCAGCCCCTGGGGGGGCTCTGGAATGGCTCGGGATGAGTTTTCCATGGATTTTGCYGCCGCCGGGCGGGAATTCCCGGCTCGGGACACTCACCAGGCCGCGCCTGCTCCCCAGCACCTCAGCCTTGTGCAGGTCCCTCATGGAGCTCTGTGCGGAGAGGGAAAGGAAAGAATTCCATTCACTTCCCAGGAAATCCCAGGGAAAACGCCCCAAACCCTTCCTGCTGCTCCGGAGGGCCGGGATCCGACCCCCGGCTGGGAATTCCTGCTGGTCCCAATCCCATTTCCTCCTCCCGGTTCCGGATAATTCCAGATGGCTGCCAAAGTCCTTCTGGAGGATGAAGGAATTCCATGAAAATCATGGATTTGTGTTTTTTTAAGGAAGTGGGATTGTGGGATATGGGGAAGGAATTCCTCCCTAGGGAAGTGGGGAGGGGCCGGGCTGGAATTCCCAGAGGAGCTGTGATCCTTGGAATGTTCAGGGTGAGGTTGGATGGGGCTTGGAGCAGCCTGGGATGGCGACAGAATCCATGGAATGTGGGGGGTGGGACAATTCCAGCCGGGAATCTCCCAGCTCAGGTTTTTCCAGCCTGGGATTTCCCTGGAGTTYGACTTTTCAAGGATTTCAACTTCCCAGAAATCCTGGGAATGGCCTCTCCTCTTCCCAAAGGCTGGGATAAAGCTCCAAGCGATGCCGGACGGAGCTGAGCCATTCCCAGGAATCCTCATCCCTCCTGGATCGCGGAGCCGCTTCCCARATTTCCACAGATCTCATGGAATTCTCGGGGAGGTGCAAAATCCATCCCTGGCGCCCYCAGGGAGCCGGGTTTGGATCATTTTCCATGCGGGAAAACTCCTGGAGGAGGAGAAACCAAACTTCCCCCGGCCCCACGTGCCAAAAACAATCCCAAAATTCCCACTCCGGAAAAAATTCCGGAAGCGAGCCCAGCTGTTCCTCCCACTCTGTTTTCCGAGCCCTTCCCACCTCGGAGGGGAACAAAACATTCCCAGCCCCCRGAGCTGCCCCAGGAGTTTTCCCTCCTCCAGCTCCTTGGAATTCCGTTTCCTTCAGGGGAAAGGATATTCCATGATTTTTCCTGACTTTTTGGGAAGTCAGAGATGGGGGAAAAGCTGCTTTTCCCATTGGAATGAGCGTGAGCCAGGGATTTATCCATGRAAGTTTCACATCCCATCACAAATCCTTGGATCCCATGGGATTTTCCAGCCAGGATCTATCCCAAGAAATCCACCAATCCAACCTTTCCCAAGGTCAGCTTTTCAATGGGAAAAAAAAGGGAGAAGCCACTTCCAAGTGGGAATTAAAGGGATGGAATTGTCAGGGAAAAGGGAAAAAATTCCTTAGGGAGATGCCAGGTGGGAGAGGATCAAAAAAAATTGCAGGAAAAAAATCCGCTGGGAGCAGAAACATTGGGATACCCAGGAAAAAATCCCTTTCCAAGCACCAGCTTTGCACAGGACAGGGAAATTTATTTATCCTGGGAATTTCCTTTTTCCTGGGATTTTTCCAAAACAGGGAACAGCATTTGAGGAATGAGAGCAGCTCCGACAGCTCTCCCTTTCCATGTGAAAAATTACAAATATTCCCGGGAATGAGCACCCTGGGGTGGCTCCAGTCCATCCCAGCTCCTGGATGCAAACCCAAAATCCCAGCAGGATTTTTTTGGGAATGTTTCTCCCGGACTTTTCCATGCAGAAACAAAGGAACGAGAACGGCCAAACCCATCGATATTCCAGCCGATATTCCAGGCTGCACATTCCCGTTTCCCGGGAAGCTCCGGGGGAGGCTGAAGGTCACAGGATGGCACCGACCCCTCCCCTTCCCAAGCCTCTGGAATCCGAGCCTGGACAAGCCTTTCCTTGTGCTGCGGCTCCCGGGATGAGCGGATCCCTCGGGAGAGCGGCAAGGGAGCCTTGTTCTCCTTGTTCTCCTTGTTCTCCTTGTTTTCCTTGTTTTCCTTGTTTTCCCGGCACAAAGCCGGGAGCAGCGGCCGCGATGTCCCTCCCCTGGCCCGGGATGTGCCTCAAATCCCGCTCTTTCCCTGGATTTTCCAAGGTTTTCCTTGGATTTTTCGGGAATTGCAGCTCCCTTTCCCAGAGTTTGGGATGATTCCTGCATGGAATTCTCATCCCTGGCCAGTTTTTCCATCCATTTTGGGTCACTTCCTTAATGAATTCCCTTCATCCCCATTCCCACAATGAACATTCCAGGGATTTGAGCCGCTGGGATTTTTTTTGGGACAACAGAACAAATTCTGGGAGGAAATCCATGGAAAAGCTGCCGCAATCCCGCGGGTTAAAAAACCACGGGAAGCGCATTCCCGGGTCCCAGCAGAGAAATTTGGGATGGGAGCGGCTGCGGGTGGGAGATTCCCGGCCCCAAATCCCGGGAATGTTCCCGTCCGGGTCCCTCGGGATCCTCACCTGCCCCGCTCGGCTCCGGGCGCCTCCGGATCCCCCGGGATGGACGCGGAGCTCAGGGAATCAGGGCTGCTCCAGGAGCCTGGAAAAGAGGGAAAACCTTTGGATCCCGATTTCCAACCGGGATCGATCCCGAACCGCGGGAATCAGGGAACGGGGATAACGATCCGGAGGATTTTTGGGATGAACTCCCAGCCCCCAGCGGCATTCCAAGGGTTGGGATCCACAGGGACCAGCGTCCCTGGAAATCGTGGAATCGTGGAATTCTGGAATGGGTTGGGTGGGAATGGACCTTAAATCCCATCCCGTGGGCATTCCCCTATCCCGGGTTGCTCCAAGCCCCATCCAGGCTTTCCCTGGACATTCCTGGAATGTGGCTCAGCCTTTCAGGTCATTCCCATTCCCAAATCCAAACGGGATCAACTCCATAACAATCCCTGCTCCTGGCACCGCCCCATCCCAAACATCCCCAGCAGCTTCCCGGGAAGCACCACAGGGAATTTTCCTGGAGCGTGGCTCCTCCCAAGCTTTTGGCACAGGAGGAATTTTCCATAATTTTTCCATAATTTTTCCATAATTTTTCCACAGTTTTTCCATATTTTTTCTATAACTTTTTACCACTGTTTTTCCATAATTTTCCCACTCTTTTTCCATAATTTTCCATAATTTTTTCACAGTTTTTCCGTTATTTTCCATAATTTTCCCATAATTTTCCCACTGTTTTTCCATATTTTTTTCCATAATTTTTCCATGATTTTCGCACCATTTTCCCATATTTTTTCTATAAYTTTTCCATCATTTTCCCATGATTTTTCCATCATTATTTTGCCTACATTTTTGGGATTTGCACAGCAGGAGCCGCTGGGAGAGCCCAGCACTTCCAGAGGGGAAAATTCCCGGTCAGAATCCCATTGGGATGGGGCTGAGCTCCCTGGAATTCTGTTTCCTTGATGGGGGAAAAAAATATTCCAGGCTTTTTCCCAGCCTGAGGGGRTTTTAGGGAAGTCAGGGATGGGGARAAGTTGGAATGAGCGGGACTGAGCCAGGGGCTCATCCATGGGAATTGTGGATCCATAGGGAGGGCACAGCTCCTGAAATCCCTTGGATTTCAGATGAGCTTGGAAAAGATGAGCTTGGAAAAGCTTTGGATACAGGGATGTGGCTGCCAGCATTCCCACATTTCCCATAAAAGCGGATCTCCCACCCCAGTCTGGGCTCGGATCCCGATTCACCGATCCCGACTCATCCCGGTTTTCCCGCTCTCTGCCATTCCAACCGCTCCAGCCTTTCCCTGGCAGGGCCTTTCCCGGGAATTCCGCTCCCGGAGCCGCTCCCAGCCCCATTCCAGCCGGAGAKCCGAGCCCGGGAGCCTTTGCCATGAACAAAGGGATTTCTGGGAGCGGCCGGGAACGCCGGGATCCCTGGATTTGGGGGGCTCGGGAGCCTCCCTCCATCCCGAGGGGTTTTTGTTTCCCTCGCTGCCGGATTTAGGGAATGACTCGGGAGAWGGGAATCCGGGATCGGGCCCCGCCGATGAATGGGAGCATTCAGGGTGTGAATGTGATAAAATTCCATGGAAAAGGAGCGGGAAGGGGGGTTGGGAATGGTGTGAGTTACGGAGCCCGCCCGGCCSCAATTAACCACCCCAATTAATTCCTTTGAATCCCAATTAATTCCATTGAATCCCAGTTAATTGCACGGAATCCCAATTAAAACTCGTTAAAAAGCCGAGGGCTGGAGCTGCCTCGGATGAGGGGAATTTTCATTGGAGCGGGGATTCTTCCCGAGATTCCAACGGCTCCAAATCCCTGCTCCCAACCCCCCGCGATCCCAAAGATTGGTGGAGCCCACCCGGGCTTTTCCCAGGTTTTGTGGAGAATTTGGGATTGAGGGAAAGGAAAAGGGGGAAAGAAGGGAAAGGGAAAGGGAAAAGGGAAAGGGAAAGGGAAAGGGAAAGGGAAAAGGGAAGGATTTTCATGGATAATGAGGCAGGACATGTCCCACTTCCCACATTCCATGGATTCTCTGTCACTGTCCCAGGCTGCTCCAAGCCTCGGCCTTGGACACTTCCAGGGATCCAGGAGCAGCCACAGCTTCCCTGGGAATTCCATCCCTGCCCTCCCAGCCAGGAATTCCTTCCCAACATCCCACCCATCCCTGCCCTCTGGCAGTGGGGAGCCATTCCCTGTGTCCTGTCCCTCCATCCCTCATCCCAAATCCCTCCCTGGCTGCCCTGGAGCCCCTTTGGGATGTTTGGAATTCTCAAGGACAGGCTGCTCCACCCAATCCATTTTTAGCAACACCCCCGGAGTGTTTCATCCCGAATTCCCGGGAAATCAATCCRTGTTTTCCAAACCCCAGCTCCCTGCTGACCCAGCCCCGCTCCCGACGGATCGATCCATGATCAGCTTTTCCATGGATCAGCGCAGCTCTGCCCTTCCCAGGCAGCAGAGGACACCGAGAATTCCCACCGGGAATATCCCAGCCTCCCAGCCACGGAAAGCTTCCGCAGGGCATCGTTTGTTTGATCCCCACAGGGAACAGCGGGAATTTCCTGTCTGGAATCCGGGTTTGGATCCGTTTCCTGTAGAATTTCCCTTTCCTTCAGATATTCCCATTCTTCCAGATCCCAGCTCCATGATTTTGCCAATCAAAGCCAGAGGATCCCTGGGATCATCCCGGGGACTTTCCTCCCTTCAACGGCGTTTTTTGGGAAAAATTCCAATCATTTCAAATCCCTCTTCCCAAAATGACCACGCCCCCAGATCCCAGTAATTTTTTTTTTTAATTTGGGATTTGGGAGCAGCCTCTGGAATGGGTGGGAGTTGGAAGCACCTGATCCAAGGGTAAATTCCCCGGCTCCTCCCTGACCACAGAATTCCCACCTGGATATTCCCACCTGGATATTCCCAAGGACTCCATTCCCATTTCCATGGCAAAGGAATCCCGTTCCCATCCCTTCTCCCTCAAACCCTGCTTCCATCGGCTTCCTGCTCCTCCCGCTTCCCGGGAGATTTATCCAGGCTGAGGGATGAGAATTCCCAAACTTTGGGATGCTTTTCCCTTTCCAAAGCACGGAGACCAAGCCGGAAGAATTATCCCGGATTCCCACAGATATTCTGGGAGCTGGGATAAAACCAGCTGGAGTGGCCCTTCCCCGGTATCCATGCCCCGATTCCAGGGAATCGCTCCCAGAGCGAGGCGTGGGCTCTCCCAGCATTCCCATGGATCCAGCTCCATCCTATTTTTAATTCCCTGGTTCCGAACTCCCTCCTTCCCGTGGGAAGGGAGGGGGTGGCTCGGGCCAGGGATGGATCCAGGAAATRTCCCAGCCCCCTCCGAGCCTTTTCCCAGCCCCTCAAATCCCGGGAAAAGCTCTCGGTGCCTCGGGATTGGCTCCGCCCGCCTTCAGACCCCCCGCTCCCGATTTTCCGCTGGATTTTCCTCCCGGGAGGAATTGCTCGGGAATATTTCCCGGCTTTGGAAGAGCCCGTCCAAGGTTTCCAGCTCTGCTCGGGAGCAGCTGCTGCGGGAGAATCCCGAATTCCAGTCCCAGAGAGCAGCTGGGGCAGGATCCGCATCCTGCCGGGATCCAGGAATTCCCTGGGGCTGCCCCTTTTCCTGCCTCGCCGTGGGAACAATTCCCAGCCCCGAATCCCACCGTTCCTGGATCTCCGGAGCTTTTCCTGGATCCGCGCTGGCTCTGGAGAGCCACAAACATCCTGGGAAAGCCTCTCCCAGCCTTGTCCCGCTTCCCTTTTCCCTCTCGACATCCAGGGACTGACATTCCCCGGATCCAGGGAAAAAGCCTGGAAAAGCCCTGGAATCGAGGCCGTGCCAGGTCAGGGAGCTGCTCCTGGAATTTCTTTGGATTTCATCGATCCACACTGGCAGGAGATAAAATCCATCGGGAGAGCTTGGATGGGAACAGAGGGAATTTTGGGGAACTTTTCCCTTTGCTCATCCATTCCCAGGAAATTCCTCATCCTGCTGCAGGTACTTTCCCTGGATAAATCCATTCCCACTCCAAAAAAAATAATCCTGGGAATGAGCGCTCCAAATTCCCAGCCTGGCTTCCAACTGCCCCCCTGGATATCCGGGAATTTGGGGTTCTTTCAYCCCAGTTGTAGATTTATGTCCCAAATTCCAGCCTGCTCATCGATCCCCCTTAGGGATTGCTGGGACCATGCTTTTCCAGGGATGCTGGCATGGATTGGGAATGACACCTGGGAATACCCAGCCCCACAGGCAGCACCGGTGACACCCCACAAGGTTTTCCCTAAGGAAAAAAAAAAATATGGGAAAGAGGGATTCTCCCTGTTTTCACTGGGCTTGTTTGGACATTCCCACATCCCATCCCAGGATTTGGAGAGGGATCAGCTCCAGTCCCGCTGCCTCCCACTCCCAGTGCCCCAAACCAGGATCATTCCCAAAATTCCAGCCGTTCCCAGTCTGTGTCACAGCCCCGGGCAGCGCCGGCGCTGTTGTGGGATCATCATTCCCAATCCCAGAGCCCGCTGAGGTCATCCCAGACCCTTCCCAAGGCTCATTCCCTGGAATGTCCGGTGGCCTCCCAGACTCAGGGCTGGGCCACACCCTGGGCCGGGACAGGCTTGGAGCTTCCAGATCCCAAATCCCGCGGTTCTCCCGGTTCGGAATCACCCCAGGCTTGGAGCTCCCCGATCCCAAATCCCACGGCCCCTCTGGAATT
>CADDXX010000955.1:0-16351 GCA_902810485.1 Alauda arvensis | reverse complement strand
GCGCCGGGGCAGCGCCTTACCTCGGGCACGGGCATCGGCCGGGGGAACGGAGACCGCAGAGACGGAGCCGGAGCAGGAGAAGCGCGGAGCAGCAGCAGCAGGAGGAGGACAGGAGGAGGAGGAGAAGAAGCGCGGAGCAGGAGGAGGAGGAGGAGGAGGAGGAGGAGGAGGAGGAGGAGGGAGGGCTGTGCCCGCTGCCGGGCGGGGAGCGCTGCCCGCTGCTCGGCCGCTGCTCGGCGCGGCGGGGCCGTGATGTCAGCCCCGCGCCGCCCCCGGGGGAGCGGCCCCGAGCGCCGTTAACCCTTCCGGAACCCCGGTACCGGAGCGGGGTTAGCCCTTCGGGATCGGGTCCGGTTCCGCTGTAACCCTTCGGGAACCCGGTACCGGAGCGGGGTTAACCCTTCGGGATCGGGTCCGGTTCCGCTGTAACCCTTCGGGAACCCCGGGATTGGAGCGGGGTTAACCCTTCGGGAGCCCGGTACCGGAGCGGCTTTAACCCTTCGGGAACCCCGGTTCGGGTCCGGTTCCGCTTTAACCCTTCGGGAACCCGGCCCCGCTGCGTTAACCCTTCAACAGCCCCGGTGCCACCTCCCCGGGTTCGGGTTCGGTCCCGGTTCCCCTTTAACCCTTTGAGAGCCCCGGTTCGGGTTCGGTCCCGGCCCCGGCCCCGACTCCTCCTTAACCCTTTGGGAACTGCGGTTCGGGCCCGATCCGGTTCCGATTTAACCCTTTGGGATCCGGTTCGGTCCGGGCCCTGCTGGGAGGCGCCGCCCGCAGCCACACGCTCTCTGTCGGCGACGATTCCCCGCTATCGCGACATGGCCCGGGCTCCCTCCCATCCCGACAGCGCCGGGAAATCCTGGAATGCTGAGCCCGGGCCCGGCCGCTTCCAGCCGTCCGGAGGGGATGGAAATTCCATGGAAACGGAACAATCCATGGGGATTTCGGTATCCCGGGATAGCCCGGGCTGCTGCAGCATCCGGGAGGATCCACCCGCATGGAAAAGGGGAATTTTATCCACAGTGACCCCGGCAGGGCTGGGAGTGACACTGGGAATGATTCGCCGATGTCCCCCGGCATTCCCGAACCACCCCAAATTCCAGGGGATAAATCCTGGGGAATTTTTATCCCGGTTTTCCTGCTCTCTCCACCAAGGAAATCCCGATCCCTGTGGGATCCATCCCAAAGAAATCTGGGGGAATTTGGGGAATTTTTAATTTGGAATCAATAAACTGAGGAGCATCCCTGGCCCATGGCACCTCGCACATCCCAAATCCGGGAATTCTGTCCCATGTTTAAAAATCCCCGGGATGAGAGATGAGTATTGGGCATAAATATTTAGGAAAAAATAACATTTTATCTCCTTTTTTCCAGGGAATGAAACCAGGCCTGGAATTCTCCAGGATTTATTATTAATAATAATGATATTTATATTTGTATTATTTATATTTTCCTCCAATTAATTTTATTCCTTTCCAACAACTCCAGGCCAATTCCAAAGGCATTCCCAATCCTCCTGGAAGGAAAACTCAGCTCCAGGATTTCCCTTTTGTGTGGAGATTATTCCAGCAGGGATCCGATGGAAGAGGAGTTTTATCCCAGCTTCCCTGAAAAAAACCCAATGGATCTGGGAACAAGGGGAGGGGAAATCCCAGATATTCCTTGGAAAACCGGCTGTTTTTAGGGATGAACCACGTGATCCGGGCCGGGAAGCGTGGGAAAGGTTAATGCAATTAACAGGGAATTAATGACGTCAGCCGCCCCTAAATCCCGGCCCTGACCTTCTCCCAAAAAATCCGCGTTTTCCCGGGATCAGCAGCCGCGAGGATGCTTGGAATGAAGCGGGGACAGGGAATATCCGGGCTTGGAAAAGCAGGAGAATCCCGGTTCTTCCAAAGCCTCCGCGTCCCGGCTGCCTCATTCCAGAGGCAGCGCCTGGAGCCGCTGGAATTCACCATTCCCAATTCACGGCTCGGGAAAACCGGGAAGGAAAAACCCGGGAGCTGAGCTGGGATAGCTGGGAAAGGTAGGAAAGGGAAGGGAGCGCCTGGGGAATCCCGGGAATCCGCCGCCCATGGATGCATCCCGGTTTTCCACCTCGGGGGGAAATCCCGGCGTCTCCCAAATCCCAAATGCAGCTCGGGAATGTTGGGAAAGGGGCTGGGAGTTGGGAAAGCGTCTGAGCTGAGCTGGGAATGCTCGGGAATGGGGTGACAACGTGGGAATTTGGGAATGTAGGAATTTGGGTATGTGGGAATGTGGGAATTTGGGAGTATGGGAATTTGGGAATATGGGAATTTGGGAATGTGGAAATGTAGGTATTTGGGAATGCAGGAATTTGGGAATGTGGGAATTTGGGAATTTGGGAATTTGCAGCACGGCTGGTCCTGCCGAGGATGGGCCAATTCCCGCAGGGAATTCCTCTGGCACGGGAAGCMAAACAGCTCAGGGGCAGCGCAGCAATCCCAAATTTGGGAATTTGGGAATGCCGGGGAGGGTTTTATCCCGTTTGGGACCCAGATGGAGGCAGTGGCGCATCCCAGGGATTTGTTTGGCGGGATCCAAGCTCCCGGCTGGATTTGTTTTCCTGGAGAACATCCCCGATCCCGGCAAAGGGAAACGCTCAGCGCCTGGAAARAATTCCAAGGGTTCCGATCTCCGGGCGCTGCGTCCCGGCTTTTCCAGCGGCATTCCCGGAATTCCCGGCGGGGCCGGAGATCCCTGGATCCCCGTCAGCATCCCTGAATTCCCAGCAGGAGCAGAAATTCCTGGATTTCCATCAGCATCCCTGAATTCCCACGAGCATCCCGGAATTCCCAGCCGGACCAGAGATCCCGGAATTCCAGCAATGCCAAGGATCCCTGAATTCCCTGAATTCCCAGAGATCCGGATGGGTGCCTCTCCCGGAGCATTCCCACGGGAATTGGGATTGGATCCAGGCGCCTCATTCCCGGTCCGCCCCATTCCCAGAGCTGTGGAGCAGGATCCCGGCTGGAATTCCCGAYCCCTGGGAATGGGAGGAGCGGATCSCGCTGGATGCGGCCTCTCCCTGGAGCGGAGAATCCCTGGAATCGAGAATTCCCTGGATCCGGGAGCGCCTCGGGCTCCCTCTCCTGGCGCTGCCGGGCGGGAATCGCTGCGGAAATCCCGGGAATGGGAATCTCAGCGGGAATGCGCGGGGACAGCAGCGACATCCCTSGGGATGAGCGGAATTCCATAGAAACTCAGGGATCTGAGCCGGGATAAGGAAAGAGACAATTCCCAGAATTTCCCGGATTTCCTCCTCACAGCATCCAGAGCCCACCGTGGAGGATTTTCCATCTTTCCTCATCCCAGCCCTGGGGTTATCCTGGAATTTCATTTCCTGGCGCTGCCGGGCGGGATGTGAGCAATCCAAAAAATCCTCTGGAAAAGGATGGCCGGGGGGAAAAAAAATCCTTGGGAAAATTCCCACCTGGATGGCCGGGAATTTGGGAAGAGCAAAGTGGGATTGGTGATCCCAATCTTTCCATAGGACATGGCAATCCCAATCTTTCCTTGAGACTGGTGATCCCAACTTTTCCATCGGATGTGACAATCCCAATCTCTCCCTGGGATTGGTGATCCCAACTTTTCCATGGGATTGGTGATCCCAACTTTCCTTGCACGGAGATCCCGTTGCCCCCACAAGCCCGACCCCCTCCAGGAACACGTGGGACAATTCCAGGTTTTCCTGGTCTCCCTCTGGAATTAAGGATGGATGATCCCATAGRGAAAAACCCCTGGAGCTGCKGCYGTGGCCCTTCCAAGGATTTGCTGCYGAATCCCGGCMSATCCCACAATTCCAGAGGAACGGGAACACCACGGACACAACACCCGGAGAGTCCCGGAATTCCAGAGTGGATAATCCATGGAGCAGTCCAGGCCTGGGCGTTCATCCCTCTGGAATAACAACCCCTGGAGCTGGGAATAACCCAGATCCTGGGATTTGGAAAGGAGCTGATCCCATTTTTTCCGCCGGCAGTGGGAACAAACGGCTCCAGCCGCTTCCCTCTGCCACCGGCAGCTGCTTCCCATTATCCTTGGAAAAGATCCCGGATTTCACAGGGAGCTGGGAGGGGAGCTCAGAGCTGCTTCCACTCATTCCAGGCATGGAACGAATGGGAAAATTCCCAAGGGAGAAGCTGAAATTCCCATCTCCAAGTGGTGCCCTCGGCTTCCAACCCTCAGGAAYTGGGAATCCCTGGGAATTCCYGGGATTTGGGGGAGGAGCGTTTTCCATGCCTGGATCCGATGGCTGATGGATGAGTTTGGCTCCAATGGGAATTTTCACCCGACACCTCTGGAGCAGCTCCTCGTTTTCCCCCCGCTCCAGGAGCATTCCCGAATTTCCTCGGGATGGCAGGGAAGGGAGCAGATCCCCCCAGTGCCTCCTGCTGAGCCGAGGATTCCCACAATTCCTGGGAATGGGAGCAGGGCTTGGAAAGGGCCATGATGGGAGCCCCTCCAAAGGTCCTCATTCCCACCGGAATTCCCAAAATTTGCACCTGYCCAGTTTTCCAGGAGCCATCCCAGAATTCTGAGGGCTGATCCCRGACACCACCACAGCATTTGGGGGAAGATCCCAGGATCCATCCCAGAATTCAGGAGGCTGATCCCTGGATTCACCCCAGGATTTGGGGGGGTAAATCCCAGGATCCATCCCAACATTTTAGGGGAGCTACATCCAGAATCCATCCCGGAATTTTGGGGAGCAGATCCAAGGATCTATCCCAGAATTTTGGGAGGATAATCCCAGGATCCATCCCAGAATTTGGGGRCGCTGATCCCTGTTTTCCTGTGTGGAAGAGGCAGGAATTCTGCTTCCCTGTTTTCCTGGCTCTGGGAAGAGCTGACACTGTGGGAGAGGCTGGAATTCTGCTTCCAATTTTTTTTTCCTTGGACCAAGCCTCCGGAGCTCTGAGCTCAGCAGAGCTGGATCGGGAATGAGGGATCCACGTGCTCCAGCTTGGAGCTGCTCCCGGGAATCCAGAGGGAAAAATCCCCATCTCAAATCCAGGTCTGGAGCGGGGCTCGGTGCTCCTGAGCATCCAACTTCCCTTGGGAAGTGGGAAAATCCTCTGGAGCGGGATAAAATCCCTGCTGGCCTCCCCCACCCCCGCTCCTCCTGCGCTGAAATGTGGGAATTTGGGRATTTGGGGGATTTGTTGTCATTCCCAGGCTTTGTTTACATTCCTGGTTTCCAGCCTGGCTCTTCCCAAACTCCCGAGGCAGCCGCATCCAAGGCCCAAAGGTCGGGATCAAGGAGCTGCCGCGGGAACAGCTGGAGCCTGGAAAAGCTGCAAARAGCTGGAAAAGCGCCTGGGATGATCCCAAAAAAACCCAAAGCAGGGCAGGAAGGTCGGGAATGCTGCGAGATGGAAGCACAAAATCCACTGGGATTTGGATGGAGAGGGGCTGGGATGGGGTGAGCTCCCCATTCCAGGATTCCATGAGKGATTCCTGCTCTCCAGAGGTTTGTCCTGGATCCAGGGGTCAGCCCAGAGGACACGGGGTTTGTCAGGRGTCATCCAAGGATTTTAATCCGGGAAAAACACGGGACCTTCCCTTTGGGAATGGYTGATGTCATTCCCAGCTCTGCATCCAGCTGAACTCGCTCCCCGGGATGAAACATTCCCTGTTTTCTCCTCCTCTCTCCCAGTTTTTCCCCTTTATTCCCCCCAGTTTCTCCCCTCTCTCTCCCAGGATTTTTCCCTTCTTTCTTCCCAGCTTTCCCCCTTTTCTCTTCCCAGTTTCCCCCCATTTTATTCCCAGTTTTCCTTCATTTTCCCCCCAGTGTTCCTCCCTCCCTCCTCCTGCTTTTTCCCAAGTTTTCCCCTTTCCCACTTTTCCCTCCTTCCTTTTCCCAGGATTTCCCCCTTTCTTTTCCCAGTTTTCCCCCACCCCTCCTTTTTTCCTGGTGGAGGGGAGGGATCCCCGTGGGATCTCTCGGGACAGGCCCGGGATTCCAGGCTGGAATTCCCGGCTGGCACAGCCGATCCCAGGCTGGAATTCCCGACTGGACCAACTCCGATTCCAGGCTGGAATTCCCGGCTGGAATCCGCTCCCTAAAGTGTGCCACGGCTGGAAAAGGTTTTCCTCATTCCCTTCCTTTCCCGCGGGACCTCATCCCAGGATTCCAAGTGGGAATTCCCGGTTGGCACAGCCTATCCCAGGCTGGAATTCCCGACTGGACCAACTCTGATTCCAGGCTGGAATTCCCAGCTGGAATCTGCTCCCTAAAGGCCGGCACTGCCTGGAGGAGGCTGTGCCCATTCCCATCCTTTCCCACTGCGCCTCCTCCCAGGATTCCAGGTGGGAATTCCCCACTGGACCAACTCTGATTCGGGTCGGAATTCCCAGCTGGCACAGCCCATTCCAGGTGGGAATCCCCGGCTGTCACAGCCGATTCCTGGTCAGAATTCCCGACTGGCACAGCCGATTCCAGGTGTGAATTCCCCACTAGACCAACTCTGATTCCAAGTCAGAATCCCCGGCTGTCACAGCCGATTCCAGATGGGAATTCCCGGCTGGCCCAGCTGAATCCAAGCCGCAATTCCCGGCTGGCCCAGCTGATTCCAGGCTGCCATTCCCGGCTGGAACCCGCTCCCTAAAGGGTGCCGCGGCTGGAAAAGGCCGTCCCCATTCCCAACCTTTCCCTCCTCCCCGTTTCCCCTCGTCCCTCCCACTCGCTCCCGACGCTCTCCCGCTGTCAGGGAGCCGGGAAAAGCTCGGGATCGGGGAAGGGATCCGGGAAAAGCTCGGGATCGGGGAAGGGAGCCGGGAAAAGCTCGGGATCGGGGAAGGGAGCCGGGAAAAGCTCGGGATCGGGGAAGGGAGCCGGGAAAAGCTCGGGATCGGGGAAGGGATCCGGGCTCGGTCCCGCCGATGCTCGGGGCTGGGGGCAGCCGGCGATTCCATGGCCATTCCCGGCGGGATCCTCCTGGCCTGTTCCCTCTGCCTCCTGCCCGGTGAGTGCCCATCCCAATCCCYCCTCCTCCAAAAAAACCGGGAATGGCTTGGGAAAAAGCTCTGGAGAAACTCTTGGAGAAGTTTTGCCGGGAGCGGGAGGGACCCGGAGGCGGCTGGAAAGGGATGGAGATCCCGGAATTCCCGGGAAGCTCCCGGGGATTAATCGGGATAATCCCAAAGGATCAGATACTGGGGGGGAAAAACCTCCCCTTTCCCGAAAATCCCGCTTTTCCGCGGTTTGTCCCGCTGGAAAACAGGGAAAGCTCGGGGTTAAMTTTAGGAGAGGCTTTAGGCGGAGTTTAATTCCAGGAGCCGATCCTGCGGCTTTCTCCCGTTCTGCTCCGGGCCGGGGAGGGGGGCTGGGATGGAATTTTCTCCCTTTTCCCCGGCGTTTTTCCTTGGAAAAACCACCTCCCATTCCTGCTTTGATCCCATCTGGGATCCAGCCGCGCCGGGAGCCGCCGGAGAGGGAGGAAAACGGGGGGAAAACCGGGAAAAAGGCGAGGGAATGAAGCGCTTTTCCCGCTGCCACCGGCTCGCGCCTCCTCCAGCTGCAAACATTCCCAAACTTCCTGCTGGAAAACGCGCCAGGCTCCTCGGCAGCTTTTATGGGATTTTTTTGGGATTTTTTTCCTTCCCCCCCTCCCTTTTCTTTCAAGGGAGCCGCGGCCGAGCCGCTTTTCCCTGGGATAATTGGATCCATGTGTGGATGGAGGCATGGATGCAGGGATGGATGTGGGGCCGCGCCGCTGGATTTGGGATGGCCGGGAAAAATCCCGGGAGACGCCGGAGCCCCCCGGGAAGATCCCCGCGTGGACGCTCCGTCAAGGGGAGCTCTGTAAAGTCTGGGAATTCGGGAATTCTGCCTTGGCACGCCTGGGAATGATCCCGGAATTTGCTCCCTGGGATGAGGCATTCCCTGGTTTTCCCTCCTCTCTCCCGGTTTTTTCCTCATCCATGGATTTTCCCACCAAGGATTTCCACCCTCGGGGGTTTTTTTTTGCCTCTGGAATTTTCAGGATCCAGACGTTTGAGCCCTCGGGGATTCCCATCCTTGGAGGTCTCTGTATCCCGGGATTTTTGTGGGAATTCCGGAAGCACAAACAAACCCCCTCCGGGTTTGCCAGAGAATTTGTGGGAAACCAGGAATGTTCCAAGATTCCTGAGCTTCTGTTCCTCCCCAGCATTCCCGGGCTTCCCATCCACATCCCGGGATTTTCCCTGACAGCCGATGACAGACTTTGGCTCGGGGATGAAAACCGGGAGCTGTCAGCATTCCTTGGATTCCCGGGAATTCCAGCCCACCCTGCTGCCTCCCGGAGGTTTTTTCCCCAAATATCCCGATCCTTTAGAAAGTCTTCCTTCTTCAGCTCAAAATTCCCTCTCCAGGATTTCCATCCCGAGCTCTGGCACTGCCGGAACCCAGGGAAAAAAACCTGCATTTTCCTGACAATCCAATAAAATCCGGGATATTCTTCCGGGGAATCAGAAAACCTTGGAGCAAAGGCAGCAAAATCCAGCCCCGAATTTTCATGGAAGCAGAACCCGGGTTGGGAATCGTGAGGAAGCTTCCAGGCACTTCCCAGGGTTCCTTTTCCAGCTGGGAATCCCAAAGGATTCCAGCAGGGCAGTTCCCCCTTTTCTCCCCCAGGAGCGGATTTGCTCCTKGGATTCCAAACATTCCCTTGATCTCCGGCGTTCCTGTCTATCCAAACATTCCCATTTTCCMGCCCGGGAAGGAGCAGTGCCAGGTTTTCCCAAAGGCAKCTCCTTYAYATCCYGAGGAATCCCGGACTGAGCCTCCCRTCCCTGTCCTGGGGGAGGATTCCAAGGTTTTTCTTGGAATGGAGCAGCTGGCAGGATTCGGGGAATCCAACCCGGGATATCCTGGTTATCCGTGTCCATCGTGCCGCTCTGTCCTGGAATTTGTGTCCCTCTGTGCTTCCCATGGGTGGCATCTCCAGCATTCCCAGAATTCCCACTCCTGGGGGGATTCCTGATTTCCCAATTTCCCACCTGGATCTGGCTCCTGGCTCAGGCAGCAAATTCCCTGAGTTTTGCTCCAGGAACAGGGGATTTCCCTGGAATTTGTCTCCTGTGGGCACCAGAATCCCAGGATTGGGAATGCCCTGGACAGGGATCCTGCTCCCACTGTTCTGTGGGATTTTCCAGAGGATCCATAGGGAAAGGATCCCAAAAATCACCCTGTCCCTGTTGGAATTCCATCCTTAGGGAGATCCCCCTCTGGAACTGCCTCTCCTCAGCTCCTGCTCCCACAGGGAATGGGAATTCCAGCTTGGGAAAACCCTTGGGAATGGCCGGGCTTTTCCATGGATCCCATCCTGTGATCCCCATGGAAGTGGCCAAATCCAGCCCCGCTCATCCATGGGTTCCAGAGGGTGGAGCTCCTTTCTCCTTCCCATTCCCATCCTGCCTCCGGGGAATTCCCAGGGGGAGCTGGGAATGGGCTGAATCCCGGGAATTCTGAATCCAAAACGAGCTCCAAGCTCCATCCCAAGGGCTGGATATTCCCTGGGATCTCCAGCACGGAGAGCGGAATTTTGGGAAGCTGCAGATGAGGCGGGGCTGGAACACTTTGGAATTCCCATCCTGGCTGGGATGGGAATGGGATCAGACCATCCCTGCTCCTGGAGCATCCTAAAAAAAATTGGGAGCAGCTTTCCCAGGATGGGCGAGACTGGAAGCACCTCTGGAATCATCAAATCCAACCCAGAGCAGGGCTGGGATTGGAATAATGGATAACAATTGGGATCGTGGCTGGGGCCCTTCCAAGATTCCGGAATTCCCAGTTCATCCTCTGGAATTGGCCTTTTCCAGCTTTTTTTTTTNGCTTTTTTTTTTTGGCTGACGGATCCTTCCCTTTTCCCTCCTCTCCCAGGATTCGGGAATTCCTTCAACATCGACACCAGGAGGCCCCAGATCATCGCAGGATCCCGGGAATCTTTCTTTGGATACACGGTGCAGCAGCACGACATCGGCGGCAGGAAATGGTGAGTGGAAAACCGGGAATTCCGGCGGGAATGGAAAAACCTCGGGAATAAAAACAGTGAGGGAGCTGGATCACAGTTCCAGGGGCTGGGTAATTCCAGGAGCTGGCAGGGCACGGGAGGAATGGGAATGCTCCGAGACCCCCATTCCTGCCGAGCGTATTCCAACCCCATCCCAAAGAATTCCACAGAATCCCCCGGGATGCAGCAGAGCCCCCGTGGCTCCCTCAGATGTGCCGGGATCCAGCTGCCAAATTCCRAGCGCGGAATCCGCGGATTTTGGCGCCTCTCCTCCAGTCTGAGCCYTTTAATGCTGCTCTTGGCTGCCGGGAATTGTTTGGGAATGGATTCCAAGAATTCTCCTGTGGATGTTTTTTTCCCCATTTATTTCTAGAGGGGATCTTGGAGTGGCTCCAAAGGGATTCGATTTTTCCAGGTGTTCTCGAAAGCCGGGAATTTTCCYCCTTTTTCCAAGCTTTTCWAGGAAGTGCATCCCAGAGAGTGGAAAATCCATGAGGGAAAAAAAAAATTCAGGTTATGGAACTTTAGGGGGGAAAAATTCCACTTGGATATTTGATGCTGGAAAAGCTCATCCATGTGGGATTTGAGTTTTCCAGAGCTGTGAGGGGTTTCCAGACCTCCCTCTCCGCACTTTTTCCATCTTTCCCGTGGAGCTGGAGGTGCCTTCTCCAAGTGGGAATGGAAAAGATGACGGCAGGTGCCTGGAATTCATCCCAAAAAAACCCCACCGGAGCTCCTTGGAAGCAGGCAGGGAAAGGGGGAGCKGGAATTGTGGGATCGGAGCATTCCCAGTGTCCAAACTGGGGATTTTTGGGAGAACGGGGGGAAAATGGGAACTCCCCCTGCTGATCAAATGACCTGGGAGGAATTCTGGGATAAGAGTTTGGGAATTCCTGGGAGGATGGAGGGGATCGTGGAGGGTTTGGATCCCAAATCCAGGCGGGTTGSATGCTGTGGATGGATTTATTTGGGAATAAGGAGCAGAATTCCCACAAATGGGGGAAGTGTATCCCATAAAACCTGGAAGCTCTTGTGGGAATGGGAGCTCCTGGATGTGTGTGGCAAACACAACCTGGAATCTCACGGAATTTTTGGGAAGGATCTTCCCGGAGATCCAAGAGCAAGGGGGGAATAGGGAAAAAATTCCCTTCATCCTTCATTTCCCCTTTCCCAGGGTTTGTCCGGGTTGCTTCCCATCATTCCAGGAGCTGGGGCTGGGAGCTCCTTTCCCAAGGAATCCTGGAGAGGGGCACCTGGAGCTCRGATTCCTGGAATTTTTGGGATGCTGGATGCTCCTGGGGAGCTGCTCTCCTTAACCCAAAGGGAAGTTCTGATCCCAAAATCCCTCCCAGAGCTCCTTCTCCAAGGAATCCTGGAGAGGGGCACTTGGAGCCCCATTCCCATGGATGGGGACAAATCCCAGAAAACAGCGGATAACGGGAGCAAAGCCATCCCAAGGAACTCTGGGATACCATGGGCAGCAGGAATKCCACATTCCCATTTTTCCCGGGGTTATTTTTCCCAGTTTTCCAGGATGTTCCCAGGTGAGGCCTCTCCATGGTTCCTCCTCCAGGATTTTCCATGGAGCCTTTCTGGGATCTGCATCCACAGGGTCTTGTGGGAATCACTGGGAATTCCCCAGGTGGCTCTTCCCAAACAATCCCTTCTCCCTTGGAATCACCGCTGATTCCCAGATTTTCTTTTTTTGCCGCCCCATCCCTGGAATGCCCAAACCCAAATCGGAGCAGCCTCTGGAAGTGGGGCTGGAATGACCCAGAGCATTCCATGATTTTCTTGAAAACGAGGCCAAAAAGAGGGGGAAAATCCCAAAAAAAACCCCAGGGAATGGGGTGAGCTGCTGGGGCTCCTGAATCCCGGGATTCAGGGAGGGGAGAGAAGGGAAGCAGACTTTATGGAATTCTCTGCACTTCCACCGAAATATTCCGAGCGCTCGGGGCGGCGGCCAAGCCACGGCAGAATTCCAGCCAAGAAAGGCTCTGGCAGGAGCTGGRAAACAGAAACCCCTGGAAGTGTTTTTCCAGATCAGCACAATTCTGGCTTCCAATCCAGCCAGAGGATTTTTCCCTMATTTTTTTTCCCCTCCTTCTTTTCTCCCTTCAGCTGGGAATATCCAGGATCAGGGACTCAGGAGCTGGAATGGGATGAGCTTGGAGTTCTTTCCCGCCCAAACCTTTCCCTGATTCCCAGATTTTGCTGCTTTCCCAGCCTGCAGGCACGGACACAACCATCCCATTCCCAGCCTGGCCAGGAAATTTGGGAATCAGGACTGGGCTTGGCTTGGAGAGCGCAACTCCAGCTCCAAGGATCTTCCTGCTTTTCCTTCCCTTAGATTTTTTTTTTGGGATAAAAGCTAAAAATCCATCCTCAGCTCAGCCGGAGCTTTTCCCACTGAATCCCTGGGTGTTTTTATTCCCTTTGTTTTCTCCGGGAGCAGGGAATGGGGAGGGAGCGAGGCTGGAATCCTTTGGTTCTGATTTCCTTCCAAAGCCTCCTTTTTTCTTTTGGCCAAGTTGTGACTCAGGAGCYGCTTCCCTCTTGGGAATCCAGGGAAAAATCGGGAGATTTGGGATGATCCCAGGGTGCGTGGAAGGGGAAAGCTTGGGAAAAAAGMCAGGAATGTCTCCCTTCTATGGCAGGATGCTGCAGTTTTCTTGGGATGAGCTGGATTGTTTGGATATTTGGGATAACCCATCCCAAATCCCTGAGGTTTTTTTTTTGGTTTTTTTAAGGAAAAATCTGGGATTTGCAGCCTGAGTTTCCAAGGAGCAGCATCCCTAAAAACACCTTCCAAACAGCTGGAAAAGCCTTTTCCCGGGCTGCCAAGTTTCCGTGGGGATTTGACAGCTCCGGCTGATGAATCATTSCCATTGAAGCAAAAAGGGAAAACAATCCCATTGTTTTTTTGGGAGACGAGAATTCCGGCCCCGGGAGCTCCGCGGCCGCTCCTCATTCCWGGCAAAATCCGGGAATGTTTGGGTTTCCTTGGAGCTCCTGGAATTGGGCAGTGGGGATGATCCCACCCCAAATCTGCCAGGTTTTTTTTTTTGGGAATGTTTATGAATGGATGGTGTGATCCTATTAATATGGATTATTAATTAATGGAAAAGTCTCCCAGATTATTTCCTGTGGGATGGGGGGGGCACATGGAGCTGGAGCTGCTCCATGGAATTCCATTCATCCTGAATTCTTTGGGAATCAGGAATTATGCCAGGAGATCCTCATTTTCCAAGGAGCCTCCTCATCCTCGAGGTTTTCCCATTCCCCTTCCACTTCTCCCACCTTTTCCCTCCTCTCCACRACCAAAGTGTGGGAAAACCTCAGGAAAAACGAGCAAATTCCCAAAAAAAAAAAAAAAATCCCAGCTTTTTTCCTGGAGGCTGCTGAGGACAGCTCCAGCTGGGGACGATTCTCCCGGTCGTGAATTCCATGGGAATCCTGGGATTCGGGAGCTTTTCCTCGGGTGAGCGATTCCGGTTCGGGATGAAAGGCTGGGATGTTTGCCTTTGGAGCGGCGGCATTTTTAAGGAATGACAATTCCTGGTCCTAACAGGGAACATCTGTGCCGGTGGCTTTTCCAGCTGCTGTGGAACAAAGGAGCTCCTGTTCATCTGCACATCCAGACTGGGTTGCATCCATAGGATTTTTGGGAAGCTAAACCAAAAAAATTCCCGTTTATTTTGGGAGCAGGAGCTGCCGGCGACTCGCGGTGCCGGGGATTTTTGGGATAGCCTGGGAAGAAGGGATGGATTCCTGAGCTCTCCCTGCTTTTGGGGTGGGAATGTTGTGGTGGAGGAAAAAGTGGGAAAAATGTTTGGGTGTCCCAGAAATCTCCYGAGTGGAAGTTGGTGTCCGTGCTGGGGAATGGGATCGGGCAGCTCCCCCGTTGTGGAGAGCAGGAAAATTCCCGGTGTCYGCTGGAGATGGGAGTGAATTCCCTTCTCCAGGATAAAATTCCTTCCCTCCACTGGAGATCCCAATGTTCAGGATCCCAGTGCTCACAACAATCCCAGCTTGGGGGAAATTCCCAAAATTTCCTGGGGGAAAATTCCTTCCCTGTGTCCTCACCCACCCCTGGAGATCCCAGCGTTCAGCTCAGGGCTGTTCACAACTCCAGGTTGGAGCAAATTCCCTTTTCTGGGATTTTCCCAGGGAAAATTCCTTGTGGCTCCCAGTGGGATTTGCTGGAAGCGCAGCCCCAGCTCCTTGTTATTCCTTGTGGTTCTGCTGGAATCCTGCATCCACATCCATGTCCTGGAGGTGCTCTGGGAATGAAGCAGGAGCTGTCCCTGCCCATGGAATGGGTTGGGATGAGACAATCCCTGTTTTCCCTCCCATCCCCAACCATTCCATGACCCTTTGGAAAGGCAGTGGAAGGAGGGACAATCCATGGGCTGATCCCAAGGGATTTGGGGCCATCCTGGAGCTCCTTCCTTGCTCCTCCCTGTGCTTCCAGCTGGGCCTGGAGCCCTTCCCAAATTCCCGCTGCCTCAGCCCCATTCCTGGCGGGAGGAGAAGGAGAAGCTGCCTTCCCACCGAGCTCGGGACCTTTCCCGTCCTTTCCCTCCCAACTCCGGGAACTGCGGCTCCCTTTTCCCAGGGGATGATGGATTCCCGCCCTGCCGGCGCTGACGGATCCGTGTTTTCCGCAGGCTGGTGGTGGGAGCTCCGTACGAATCCAACGGGCAGCAGAGAACGGGGGATGTGTACAAGTGTCCGGTGCCGAGTGACGGCAACTGCACCAAGCTCAACCTGGGTACGGCCCTNAAAAAAAAAAAAAATCCCAGCTTTTTTCCTGGAGGCTGCTGAGGACAGCTCCAGCTGGGGACGATTCTCCCAGCCTTGAATTCCATGGGAATCCTGGGATTCGGGAGCTTTTCCTCGGGTGAGCGATTCCGGTTCGGGATGAAAGGCTGGGATGTTTGCCTTTGGAGCGGCGGCATTTTTAAGGAATGACAATTCCTGGTCCTAACAGGGAACATCTGTGCCGGTGGCTTTTCCAGCTGCTGTGGAACAAAGGAGCTCCTGTTCATCTGCACATCCAGACTGGGTTGCATCCATAGGATTTTTGGGAAGCTAAACCAAAAAAATTCCCGTTTATTTTGGGAGCAGGAGCTGCCGGCGACTCGCGGTGCCGGGGATTTTTGGGATAGCCTGGGAAGAAGGGATGGATTCCTGAGCTCTCCCTGCTTTTGGGGTGGGAATGTTGTGGTGGAGGAAAAAGTGGGAAAAATGTTTGGGTGTCCCAGAAATCTCCYGAGTGGAAGTTGGTGTCCGTGCTGGGGAATGGGATCGGGCAGCTCCCCCGTTGTGGAGAGCAGGAAAATTCCCGGTGTCTGCTGGAGATGGGAGTGAATTCCCTTCTCCAGGATAAAATTCCTTCCCTCCACTGGAGATCCCAATGTTCAGGATCCCAGTGCTCACAACAATCCCAGCTTGGGGGAAATTCCCAAAATTTCCTGGGGGAAAATTCCTTCCCTGTGTCCTCACCCACCCCTGGAGATCCCAGCGTTCAGCTCAGGGCTGTTCACAACTCCAGGTTGGAGCAAATTCCCTTTTCCAGGATTTTCCCAGGGAAAATTCCTTGTGGCTCCCAGTGGGATTTGCTGGAAGCGCAGCCCCAGCTCCTTGTTATTCCTTGTGGTTCTGCTGGAATCCTGCATCCACATCCATGTCCTGGAGTTTCCTTGGAATGGAGTGGGAGGTGTCTCCATATCCATGTCCTGGAGATACCCATGGAGTGAAGTGGGAGATGTCCCTGCCCACGGAATGGGTTGGGATGAGCTGATCCCTGTTTTCCCTCCCATCCCCAACCATTCCATGACCCTTTGGAAAGGCAGTGGAAGGAGGGACAATCCATGGGCTGATCCCAAGGGATTTGGGGCCATCCTGGAGCTCCTTCCTTGCTCCTCCCTGTGCTTCCAGCTGGGTCTGGAGCCCTTCCTGAATTCCCGCTGCCTCAGCCACATTCCCGGTGGGAGGAGAAGGAGAAGCTGCCCTCCCACCAACTTCCTTCCTTCCAAATTCCTTCCAAATTCCTTCCAAATTCCTTCCAAATTCCTTCCAAATTCCTTCCAAATTCCTTCCAAATTCCTTCCAAATTCCTTCCTTCCCCCCAACTCCGGGAATTGCGGATCCCTTTTCCCAGGGGATGATGGATTCCCGCCCTGCCGGTGCTGACGGATCCGTGTTTTCCGCAGGCTGGTGGTGGGAGCTCCGTACGAATCCAACGGGCAGCAGAGAACGGGGGATGTGTACAAGTGTCCGGTGCCGAGTGACGGCAACTGCACCAAGCTCAACCTGGGTACGGCCCT